>JAJAGP010005395.1:0-34038 GCA_025084515.1 Ancistrus triradiatus
CACAGAATCTTGTCGTTTTTATCTCTGCTTTTTATCTCTGGGCAGGAGACCCAGCTTGTGATTAATGAGTTGCTTATACAGCTTTCCTGTATGCTTAAACCTGCACGTAAATGAACCAGTTAAAAGGGGGAAGCCTTCTACCTCCTTTATCCACTCTCATACAAGTGCTCAGGCATTGCTGTATGTGAGTTGATCTCTGAGCGCGCAGATAATAAAAGTTGTCTACTACTCTATTCCAGCACCAGTGTCTTTGTGACTTTGTTCTCCCACGTTTGAAAAACATCCACCACACAGTCAAGATCTGGGTGACTGAAAATTTACTCCCCCCACCTCTCGGGGACCAGTAGCCTTATGCTTCTGATGCGCCCCCCTAGGTCGCCCTTTTTTGCATTCAACTTAAAACATTCTTAATACACAGTCCAAAACACAAACTCAAAATAGTTAATACTATTATGACTACAGCCATTCGCCAGAAATCACATACCAAACACAGCTGTCCGCCATGTTTGTTTACATAAACAAACATACCTATCCAAATATTTCGCCTTTTAAAATATACATATGATGTAAAATAACTTTTGATTTTATTACAGAAAATTCACTTACCGTCTAAACAACTCCATGATACCGTTAAATTGCCAATAAAGTGTCAGTAACATCCTTTTTTGCATGCTTACGTCGTCCCATAAAAATCCAGTCATTCCAATGTAACACGTTCTATGGCTGTGTTCTCTGTCCACAAAATGAGTTTCACTCTAAAGACTACATAAGATATCCCCTCTGGGAGGGCTCTGTACATACTCAGTTCATTAGTTATTCAAGAGCTTGTAAAGTTTATTGGTTGAGCGGTTTTCTACAATCAGAGAGAAGCTGGCCTATGGCTATGCAGATATGCAAATGACTGGGTCTGTGTAAGCGCTGAATGACAGAGCTGTGTTCCAATGGAAAGCTAACAGTCTAAGGTTTCCATAGAGATGAAACATGACATGCTCGTGCACACAGAGCGCGTAGGGGATGGGTTTAAGGAGACTGTAACAGCGAGAGACGGATGGGAAGCAGGAGACGAACGCAGGTATTCAAAATAAGGAAGCTTTATTGAAAAAAGGCGAACAAAGGGAGACACAGCGAACTGAAAGAAGCGAGGGCCGAAAACGGGTGTGGAACATAAATACGGCCGCAGCCGGAAAACGGGCACGGAACAAAAACAGGTGGTAAACCAAAACTACACCGGGACGGAAAACGGGTGGCAACTAAAGAAAACACGGAAGTAAGCTAAACAGAATGATACCTTGATAGAACGCGGCACAACGGGCATGGACGGACACGGAAGAGTCTGGAAGACACGGACAGGAGGTAAGCCAAGATAAGGTGGATAGGAGAGGCGCGAGAGGCATGAGGCGCGTAGGGACAAAACGGCATGGAACGCAAACATCATCAATAACCCGCGCCGCAGTCTCGAGCGCGCCCGCTAATATGGGAAGCTCCGCAGCTGTACGCAATCAGCAATCTGATCGCGGAGCTTCCCGATAGGTTTGAGCACTAAGCGGTGCGCGCTGCGGCTGGGCGTGACAGAGCCCCCCCAAGGAGTCCGAGTCGAAGCTAGGACTCCCAGAAAGGACCCCCAGGAGCAGTTCTGCCTCAGGAGGTCTCCTTGCCGGACGGACCCTAGGAGGGGACCGCCAGCAGTCAGGCGGTTGGCGTGTAGAAGCACCGACGGGACGCTGGCGAGCGAGGAAGACGACGGGACGCTGGCGAGCGAGGAAGACGACGAGAGGCTGACGAGCAGAGTCGATGACTGGAGGCAGGCGAGCGGAGTCGATGACTGGAGGCAGGCGAGCGGAGTCGACGACTGGAGGCAGGCGATCAGAGTCGTGGACGAGCTGCTGGAGAGCAGGGTCATGGACGAGCTGCTGGAGAGCAGGGTCGTGGACGAGCTGCTGGAGAGCAGGGTCGTGGACGAGCTGCTGGAGAGCAGGGTCGTAGACGAGCTGCTGGAGAACAGAGTCGTGGACGAGATGCTGAGAGGCAGAGTCGTGGACGAGATGCGGAGAGGCAGAGTCATGGACGAGATGCGGAGAGGCAGAGTCGTGGACGAGATGCTGAGAGGCAGAGTCGTGGACGAGATGCTGAGAGGCAGAGTCCCGTGGACGAGATGCTGAGAGGCAGAGTCGTGGACGAGATGCTGAGAGGCAGAGTCGTGGACGAGCTGCTGGAGAGCAGGGTCGTGGACGAGCTGCTGGAGAGCAGGGTCGTGGACGAGCTGCTGGAGAGAAGGGTCGTGGACGAGATGCTGAGAGGCAGAGTCGTGGACGAGATGCTGAGAGGCAGAGTCGTGGACGAGATGCGGAGAGGCAGAGTCGTGGACGAGATGCGGAGAGGCAGAGTCGTGGACGAGATGCGGAGAGGCAGAGTCATGGACGAGATGCGGAGAGGCAGAGTCAGTGGACGAGATGCGGAGAGGCAGAGTCGTGGACGAGATGCGGAGAGGCAGAGTCGTGGACGAGATGCGGAGAGGCAGAGAGGCGTGGACGAGATGCTGAGAGGCAGAGTCGTGGACGAGATGCTGAGAGGCAGAGTCGTGGACGAGATGCTGAGGCAGAGTCGTGGACGAGATGCTGAGCCAGAGTCGTGGACGACGTGAGGCTGACGAGCAGAGTCCTGGACGACGTGAGGCTGACGAGCAGAGTCGTGGACGACGTGAGGCTGACGAGCAGAGTCGTGGACTACGGGATGCTTGAGAGCAGAGTCGACGACGTGATGCTTGAGAGCAGAGTCGACGACGGAATGCTTGAGAGCAGAGTCGACGACGGGATGCTTGAGAGCAGAGTCGACGACGGGATGCTTGAGATCAGAGTCGACGACGGGATGCTTGAGAGCAGAGTCGACGACGGGATGCTTGAGAGCAGAGTCGACGACGGGATGCTTGAGAGCAGAGTCGACGACGGGATGCTTGAAGGCAGAGTCGACGACGTGATGCTTGAAGGCAGAGTCGACAGACGTGATGCTTGAGAGCAGAGCCGTGGACGGGATGCTGGAGAACAGAGCCGTGGACGGGATGCTGGAGAGCAGAGTCAACGACGTGATGCTGGAGAGCAGAGTCGTGGTGACGGGATGCTTGATCTCCCTGGAGGGGATAGTCTCTGGACGGGTCTCTTTGGAAGAGACGTTCTCTGGACGGGGTCTCTTTGGAAGAGACGTTCTCTGGACGGGTCTCTTTGGAAGAGACGTTCTCTGGACGGGTCTCTTTGGAAGAGACGTTCTCTGGACAGGTCTCTTTGGAAGAGACATTCTCTGGAAGGGTCTCTTGGGAAGAGACGTTCTTTGGAAGGGTCTCTGTGAAGCTGATGGCCTTAGGGAAGGCCTCTGGAACTGCCGAGACCCTTGGTGCAGCCGCTGGAACTGCCGAGGCCCTTGATGCAGCCACTGGAACTGCTGATGTCTTGGAGGCAGCCACTGGAACTGCAGACGCCCTGGAGGCAGCCACTGGAACCGCAGACGCCCTGGAGGCAGCCACTGGAACCGCAGACGCCCTGGAGGCAGCCACTAGAACTGCTGGTGCCCTGGAGGCAGCCACTGGAACTGCTGGTGCCCTGGAGGCAGCCACTGGAACTGCTGACGCCTTGGATGCAGTCACTGGCACTACTGACGACCTGGACACAGTCACTGGTACAACCGTCCAAGACGCGGGAGTGGGCACGAGCGGGAGTGACGCGACTGTCTGTTTTGCCAATGTCCGTGGTGCAGGAGTGGGCACGACCAGGGGTGACGTGACTGTCCATGTCGCAATGGTCCGCGGTGCAGGAGTGGGCACGAATGTTCGTGGTGCAGGAGTGGGCACGAATGTCTGTGGTGCAGGAGTGGGCGCATGACAACTATCGAGAACTAGAGGTTCTGAAGTGAGACTAGAGCGAGTAGAGACACGAATATCAAGAACTAGAGGTTCTGAAGCGAAACTAGAGCGATTAGAGGTACGAGTATCGAGAACTAGAGGTTCTGAGGCGAGACTAGAGCGATTAGAGGTACGAGTATCGAGAATTAGAGGTTCTGAGACGAGACTAGAGCGATGAGAGGTACGAGTATCGAGAACTAGAGGTTCTGAGGCGAGACTAGAGGAATTAGAGATTCGAGTACCAATGAGTGAAGGATCAAAAAAGGAATCACCGGATATCACAAGCGGTCGCTGATGCTTGACCAAGGCGGACTGGCTGGTGGCAAGCTGGGGGTCCAGCACTTGACCAACCAGAGCCGAGCGGGCAGGGCGAACGGGTTCAAACACATCAGGACTTATCGCTTCAACGTCCGGGAAACTCCATGGAAAACAAAAAGTGATCTCCAGCTCCTCAAGGAACTGCCCTATGGTACTATTCTTGAATACCGGCCATAGGTGGGTGGCCCAGGTTAGGGCTTCAGAGGTGAAGAACCACAAAAGAAACCCTGGCATACTCAGTTTCAAAAGGGAAGAGATCGAAAAAACTGCTCGCACCGTTCCACGAACGGCCGGCAGGTGGCAGGGGAAACGGCCGAGGGAAAACGAAAAATCGGGGACACCTACCGTCTCCATGTGGGCGGGTTATTCTGTAACAGCGAGAAGCGGATGGGAAGCAGGAGACGAACGCAGGTATTCAAAATAAGGAAGCTTTATTGAAAAAAGGCGAACAAAGGGAGACACAGCGAACTGAAAGAAGCGAGGGCCGAAAACGGGTGTGGAACATAAATACGGCCGCAGCCGGAAAACGGGCACGGAACGAAAACAGGTTGTAAACCAAAACTACACCGGGACGGAAAACGGGTGGTAACTATAGAAAACACGGAAGTAAGCTAAACAGAATGATACCTTGATAGAACGCGGCACAACGGGCATGGACGGACACGGAAGAGTCTGGAAGACACGGACAGGAGGTAAGCCAAGATAAGGTGGATGGGAGAGGCGTGAGAGGCATGAGGCGCGTAGGGACGCGACCGGCATGGAATGCAAACATCATCAATAACCCGCGCCGCAGTCTCGAGCGCGCCCGCTTATATGGGAAGCTCCGCAGCTGTACGCAATCAGCAATCTGATCGCGGAGCTTCCCGATAGGTTTGAGCATTAAGCGGTGCGCGCTGCGGTTGGGCGTGACAGAGACATATAGCCTGGCTTAGCAATGCAAGTGGCCTGAATTCAGCCTGATTTATTCAGATAAAAGCAAAATAACACTGAATTGTGACTAATATTTGTTTGTTCTATCACAGAAGACATAAAAAAAACTTGCAACCATTTGATTTATGATGACAGGCTTCTTTTTATTTATATTTTGAGAGGTCATGACCTATTTCGAGATGAATGGTGATCAATACAAAAAAAGCTGTGTAACTCTTGAAGACTTTATTGTATCTGTTCCAAATTTTGGATTTAGCTTTACAAGTCCCTGCTGAAATATAAAATGTACAGCATGGATAGTTTTCACTCACCAGCATCCACACACACAAATTATACCCCCCAAAAATTAAAGGCGTTTATTGATTTTCAACATTTTTGTTTGTATTTAATCTTCCCAAATGTAACCTAAATGATGAAATTAGAAGCCTGGAGGTGAAGTAATATGTTGGCCTAAGTGTTTACTTCAATTTAAGCCCTGAATGATCATTGTGCTATATGTAAAACCTAAAATAACCAGTGTTTTAATGTAATAGTGCAAATCGCTTGAAAAGAGCTAGCATAAAACTTCTGAAGCATATTACCCAGGCCCACTCATCACTCTGACCTGGACACCTTGGGGAGATTAAGATGCTATTGTTTTTGGCCCATTAGTACTGGAGGGAAAACATGTTCATAGAAATTCATTGATTCATTGCCTCCTTCTCTATTTGTGCCCATTGTAAAGTTTCAAGAACTCTGCATGCAGCAAAGCTCCAGACTCTTCTGGTACCCAAATGGCTATCGTGCTGTATACCAATAATTTTTGTCACAGTCATGCCGGAGTCCTGTGGGTACACTGCCATACTCACCATAGTAGATCACTCTTCCCATTCTGTAAAGTTTATCCTACTGTGCCAATTTCCCTTAGACCTCCAGACAGCAGAATTTCTATTTTCAACACATTGCTCACTTGTTATTGTAATTTGCTCACCTTATGATCATGCGCACCAGTTTCCACTCTGCTGATTGCTCTCACTGACATTTTAAATTTGTTTTGAGTGTTTTGTTTCTGACTCCATTTAGCAGATCCTGTTTGTGAATGCTGCTCCATTTTCTGAATCTGACATTTAACATTACATGCTTTAAGCTTTCTGCCAGGTAGGATTGTTATTCTTTATTTGTGTGAAACATAATATTTATGTACTTTGGCCTTCCTGCTCTTGCAGGTACTGAATAAGCAAAGACATATAAGCAAACATACAGTGGTGCTTGAAAGATTGTGAACCCTTTAGAATTTTCTACATTTCTACTTAAATATGACCTAAAACATCATCAGATTTTCACACAAGTCCTAAAAGTAGATAAAGAGAATCCAGTTAAACAAATGAGACAAAAATATTATACTTAGTCATTTATTTATTGAGGAAAATGATCTGGTGTGTCCACCTTGTGCAGTAATGACTGCAACTAAACGTTTCCTGTAACTGTTGATCGGTCCTCCACACCGACTTGGAGAAATTTTAGCCCATTCCTCCATACAGAACAACTTCAACTCTGGGATGTTGGTGGGTTTCCTCACATTAACTGCTGGCTTCAGGTCCTTCCACAACATTTCGATTGGATTAAGGTCAGTACTTTGACTTGGCCAATCCAAAACATTAACTTTATTCTTCTTTAACTATATTTGGTAGAACGATTTGTGTGCTTAGGGTCATTGTCTTGCTGCATGACATACCTTCTCTTGAGATGCAGTTCATTGACAGATGTCCTGACATTTTCCTTTAGAATTCTCTGATATAATTCTGAATCCATTGTTCTATCAATAATGGCAAGTCATCCTTGCCCAGACGCAGCAAAACAGGCCCAAACCATGATACTACCACCACCATGTTTCACAGATAGGATAAGATTCTCATGCTGGAATTCAGTGTTTTCCTTTATCCAAACATAACACTTTTGTTTTAAACCAAAAAGTTCTATTATGGTCTCATTCATCCACAATACATTATTCCAATAGCCTTCTGGCTCATCCGTGTGATCTTTAGCAAACTGCAGACGAGCAGCAATGTACTTTTTGGAGTGCAGTGGCTTTCTCCTTGCAACACACCATTGTTGTTCAGTGTTCTTCTGATGGTGGACTCATGTGCATTAACGTTAGCCAATGTGAGAGGGGCCTTCAGTTGCTTAGAAGTTACCCTGGGGTCCTTTGTGACCTTGCCAACTATTACACGCCTTGCTCTTGGAGTGATCTTTGTTGGTCGACCACTCCTGGGAATGTTTTTAAAGTCGCTCTGGATAAGGGCATCTGCTAAATGCTGTAAATGTAAAATGTCCATAGACCAGTACCTTAACCGCTAGGCCACCACAGCCCCATTGACATACCACAGTCACCATTTGTACACAATCTGTCTGACTGTGGATTGTTGGAGTCCACACTCTTTAGAGATGGTTTTGTAACCTTTTCCACCCTGATGAGCATCAACAACTATTTTTCTGAGGTCTTCAGAAGTCTCATTTGTTCGGGCCTGATACACTTCCACAAACATCTTTTGTGAAGAGCAGACTTTGATAGATCCCTGTTCTCATCCCATTGATTGATAAATACCTGACTCTAATTTCACCTTCAAATTAACTACTAATTCTAGAGGTTCACATACTTTTGCCACTCACTAATATGTAATATTGGATCATTTAGGGTTCACAAACTTTCAAGCACCACTGTAAGATGAAGTATGCAAACAAAATGCTTATTTCTCTAACTGATCCTCAGAAAAATAATAGAGAATTTGTCTTCTGACCAATAGACCAGTTGGTGAATCCTGCCCCATCTATTTAGAGTTTTAAGATGAAGACAGTAGACTGAAGAAAGTAAGATACACTCAAGTGAATGTTTTTAAATTAAATTAGGATAAATTTGATGAACATGTGTATGAGTGTGTGACTGTATGTGCCATATGATCCTGCCTTGCGCCATGTGTAAATAGCCAGGCTCCAGCTTTCCCGTGACCAAGCAGATAAAGTGAATGAGTTAATGAATGATAGATTTGACTACATTTTGTGTTTGGGGCTTTTGTATAAGTTTTATGTAATTAATAGGTCAATGGGTGTTGAATGGGTGTTCCATAACCTGTGAACATTAAACAGTATACTGCATATTCACATACAGTTGTAATTAGTGGAAATAAACACAAGATGGAAATCTCCATCTACATCTCAGTAAATACAGAACCAGCTTTAAAATTGGGGTAGAGGACTTCAAAGTACAGGAAGGAAAAGGTAAAATATATTTGCGTACATGTGATGCTTCAGTACAGGCATGGCATTGTTTGGATACAATTATCGGCTTCTTTTTGTCCTCTTAGGTAAGTTATAGCACTAACATTGTATAATAGCTGATAGTACATATTTAAGGGATAAATGTCTGACTACATACAGTTTTAACATAAAATACAAAATGAATCTGAAACTAGTATTTAATCATAGATCCTCCCAAAGTTTATATTTATAATGCCATTTAGAAAAGATTTTCCACTGTCAACTGCTTAAATGTAAAGCTGCTTCATAACAATGACTATTGTTAAAAGCACAATAAAAACAACAATTTATTGTTACGGTTCGCCATATTAAAATTGATGATGAACCGTGTAAATAAAATATAATGGGATTGGGACCAAAGTGCAGTTAGCTCCAGATGGTAGTTATAACAAAATAAAAATAAATAAATGACAGGAAAACAAACCGAAGATATAATAAACTAATAAAACTAAATAAAGGAAGGTGCACGCCGTAAGCATACTGCGCCACTATTCAGGGTGCGCTTACGACATGCCTCCGCTGCGTGAACGGTGCTTCGGGTCCGCTCATGCGCAGTTCGCGGAATCCTGGACGAGGTCGCGTGCCACACTAATAATAACGATAAGCACCAGCAGGTGTGTGGCACTGTAGGAAAAATGCAATTATCCTATACCTGTACTATTATGTGGCAGATGCTATTTTATTTCAGAATGTATGTGTATGTATGTTATGTTTGGTATCTATGAGATCCATATTTCAAGGAGACCAAGGTGGTGAGACATACAGCGCTGTACAATGGTTTCACGATAATGCACAGAACGGACATTCATTTTCGACCATTTATGAGGCACCATTTGCCTGGACTGAGAAGATTGTAACTTCCTCAAACCAAAGGTGCGATCATTTTCAACAGCATGGGGTCTTCCTTTCTACAGAAAATAATGACCGTTTCAGCCAACCAACACCCATATGGTAACTAACTGAATTACCATCTCAAACAGGACTATGCACCTCAAGACACACACACCATCCTGTATGCAAACTACATATTGCCACAGTCAGCTGACACCCATGTGATAACTTTGTCCTCTTGTTAGATCAAAGGTTTTTTAACTGAATATAAAGATATGTAGCCACAGAACCAGAGAGAGAAAGAATAGAGAGAGCTTTTAGTTGAGATCCCAGAAAACTTCGAGAGGCCGACACTCGTTACCATCGCGATCCATCATTTCTTGTAAGTTTGTATTATTTGTCATGTTTTTACTCTCTGTATTCTGTATTATTATTATCTGTCTTTTATAATAAATTTACTGTTACTCCTTTCTTTATATTAGTCTTCTAGTAGTCCTTTCTTAGACAGATAATGTATGTGTAATAATAGATCTCTTGAAAGCTGCATAGTTAGCCATGTTAATGGTCATCCTCTGCCATATGTAAAAGACTAGATCTTGAAACGATTCTAGCTGGCACGTTGATAAAAAAAACCTCTGAACTAACTTAATGCATTAATACACTAAATATGTTGTAACCGACCTCTGACAGACTTAAATAAGGTGTAATATTGCGCAAAATAATATACACTGAGTTTGCACGTCAGTATGAACCTCTGAACTAGAGTAACATATTAATAGGAGATAACTATTAAAGTTGGATGCTGGGGCTCTTTACCCCACAAATCTAAAAAAATATATAGAATTTGGAGTCAGATACTAAATTAAACTTGGAGTCAGATATTAAACTAAATTGGAGTCAGATATTAAACTAAATTGGAGTCAGATCATAACAATAATAACACGCATCTATCCTTCGACTGCGTCCTATTTCCATCTTTGGTCATAGAGTCGCAGAGGGTTAATTAGAGCTCTGATAATCTCAGACATAAACACCCTACAGCACGGGCACGGGGAATGAAGAGGATGAGGTTATAAACTCTGCGTCCTCTTCTAAGCGTGATCGGAGAATTAAAAAGGATATTTCCCCCGATCGCGGCAAGGGAGAGTGACGGCGTGAGAGAGAGAGAGACAGTGTAGGCAAAGCGGCCCGGCAAAAAGAAAGTAAAAAATAAACTGAGCTGCCTCTACCCTATCTAGGGTCCTAGTTACCTAGGCTGCCTCCTAGCAGCCTCCATCTGGCGACCTTGACGTCCCCAGACGTACCACTGTCCTTAACAAAATAAAATAACAAAGAAAAGAAAGGTTGTGCTGTCAAAAAGCCATCTGACAGCCGGCAGTGCAAGTGCGTGTGCGTGTGCTAAAGCCGGAAGCATGTGGAATGCAGCGACACCAAGCGAGCCACGAAGGTGTGTTTATAAGGGCTCAGCAGCAGGTGTCGCCACTTAACCGTGATAAGCCCAGGAAGGGCTTACGCATGCGCAATCGCGCTGCTGCTGCTCACGCCGCCAAACCGGGATAACTCCTGGCCATTAGCAGCCAGAGAGTGACCCCTGAAATTTATTGAATTGATTTAAATTGACAGAACTAATTCTCTTTTAACAGGTTCTAAATCTGCGGAATATATTAAACTAGTTTCTGTACCTGAGAATGTCATGGAGAAAACTTATGTTACTCTATCCTGCAAGTACAGTGGAGGTGGGAATGATTATATGTTCTGGTATAATCAGTATTCCACATCCAGAACAGCATTCCTCGTTTCGATAGATGAATATAAAAATGAAGTAAAAGCTGATCCTCCAGTTCGTGGATTGGCTGTACACATAAATGAAGCTAAAAACCATGTGGATCTGATCATATCCTCAGCTGCACTGTGAGAGAACTTGGATGAGAGAACTTGCACAATCAGTGGCTGACCAAATACTTTTTTTGCTCCACTGTAAAGTGAAAACCAAAGGTCCACAACTGCCTTCCAGGATTCCTGTAAATTGGACAAGCGAGCACCAGTAAACACTTGAATTGAGATGATCATTCCTGATTCCTGAGAAAGCCGAAGATTTTGTCAAGAGGATTTAGCCAGCTCATCAGGACAACAAATAAAAACCACACTGTTGCTGCATAAGACTTACATGATGAAGGCTGGGAAAAATGTGTCAATGTCAACTGTGAGAAGATCACTTAACAACCAAGGACTTCATGGCAGGACTCCATGATGCGTGCCAGTCTTGACTAAGACGCACAAGTTGAATGGCATATCATCATCATCATCATCATCATTTTCCTGGCACTTGTCCTGCCGAATGCGGGGTCCTCTCACTGCCACTCGATGCGACCGAGAATACTCCAGCCGACTACTTGCATGTCTTTGGACTGTGGGAGGAAACCGGAGTGCCTGGAGTAAACCCACGCAGACACAGGGAGGACATGCAGACTCCACACAGAAAGGACCCAGGTCGCTCCAACCCTGGGATTGAACCCAGGACCTTCTTGCTGTGAGGTGGCGATGCTACCCACCGAGCCACCACAAGTTGAATGGCATATGCCCAGAATAATTTGGAGAGACCTGCAGAGTTCTGGGACACAGTTCTATGGAATGATTAAACAGAACTGTTTGGCCATATGGATGAGCAGTTTGACTGGCACAGAAAGTTGAGGCTTATGGCCAAAAGAATACTGTCCCCACAGTCAAGCATGGAGATGGGTCAGGGATAATGTGTTTAGATGATGTTCTATTATCTTATACACTATAGATTTCATATTCTCTATTTTATTAGACTTTTCATAATACTTTATTTTCTATAAAATTTTTGTCTATTTTATTTTAATTTATTCAATTATATGTATATTAAATATAACATTTATATAATATAATTATTAACTTAATTTGTTAATAAACATGCATTTCAGGCCTACATCACGTTCCAAAAAAAAGTGGGACAGTAAAGAATTTACCACCTTGTAATGTTGCCATTCCTTTTCACCACACTTTTTGGACATATTGTACATATTGTTTTAAACATTTCAATAATTTTATCACACATTTTTGTTCATCAATGACTGGACCTTTCCTGGATACTGCTTTTTTTTATCAAATCATAATCATGAAGAAGACCAGAAAAAAAAACACGAAATTTCTCAGGTTCATACTGTCTGCAATGAAATAAAAGTCAAAGTACATGTAAGAAACACTGTGTTTTTTTATATGTATTTTCCGTGCTGTTCCCACTATTTCATGCTTTGAAATAGTTGGTGTTACTTGGCCGTTCTAGATTTGTTCAGTGAAAAAGTTTGCTCAGTGAAAGAGTTTGAAAGAGTTTGTTCAGTGAAAAAGTGCATTAATCGATTTTCACTCAAGGCTAGAGTGTGCCACTGTACCTAGTGGCATAACTAAAAAGTGCAGTTCCTGCAGAAACTGCGAGTGTGTTGTGGCAGTGCGTGTCCCTGCGTAGTGCATCAGGGACTGAGTTCGTAGGTCAAAAGCCTGTAGTCACTGTACTCACCTCAGGGTGAACACGGGACCAAGGCTGCTGAACTTAGGTCTAAAACTGACTGACTGACATTCAATGACCTTCCAGAGGCCCCAGTGACCCGTCGGGGACCTCAAGGACAGCAAGAGCATGATATGTGACCTCAGATTGCAGCCAGTATCAAGCCTGCCGAATTTCGTTGCTGTACATTGAAAATCAACTCAGTTATGGTCAATGGCCTGCCAGGGGCCCCAGTGCCGATCCTGGGCTGTCAGGGGCCCCAGGGGCATTTCATTTTAACTCAGATTGCACCCAGGACCAAGCCTGCCGGATTTCGTGGCCATAGGTGGAAAGTCATCTGAGTTGTGGTCACTGACCCGCCAGGGGCCACAGTGCCCAGCCGTGGCCCTTAGGGGCCCCATGGGCATGACATGTCACCTCAGATTGCCTCCGGGATCAAGCCTGCAGAATTTCATGGCCATAAACCAACTGAGTCAGGGTCAATGACCCGGCAGCTGCCCCGTTGCCCAGCCAGGGCCATCAGGGATTGATGACATGGGCATGACATGTCACCTCAGATTGCACCCGGGACTAAGCCTGCTGAATTTCGTGGCCATAGCTCGAAAAACTTACTGAGTTACAATCATTGGCCTGCCAGGGGACCCAGTGCCCAGCGGGGGTGCAGAGGGGCCCCATGGGCTTCACATTCCACCTCAGATTGGACCCGGGACCAAGCCTGCCGAATTTCATGGCCATAGGTCAATGACTAACTGAGTTACAGTCATTGGCCTGCCAGGGGCCCCAGTGCCCAGCTGGGGTCCTCATGGGCCCCATGGCCATCACATGTCACCTCAGATTGCACCCGGGACCAAGCCTGCTGAATTTTGTGGCTGTAGGGCGAAAACTGTCCTGCCAGGTACCTCTGTGCCCTCTATGGTACTATGCAAGCAATGTAACTTCCTACTCCAGACTTAGGAAGTATGCAAGTCCGAAGATGGTGTACTTGGTATTGAGAAATGGCCGTAGTGTCATCTTTACTGCATTAAATATTAATCCCTATGTATTATTCTTTCATGCCGATTTAGTAAAGCCATGTAGTAATTGTCATGTAATGCGATTTACATAAGAGCTGTCTGGCCCTTTAAGAGTACAGGAGGAAGCGAGTGTGTAGTGAACAGTAGTAACTTTACCGTTTCCGGCTGTGCTTGATTTTCCATGTTTTACTCTGTGCTCGTGTGGATTACAAGTGACGTTCGTGTTTAACCTGACTTAAAGGTTTGGACTGTTTAATTAATTACAATATTTTACAGTAATGATCAAGCCTTCATATTAAACATATTGATGCAAATGTAAGTTCAAAGAATCCGTCTTTCATTGCGATGTGCTCTCCGTGTGTGGGCGTGGCATGCGTTTGTGGTCTGCCTTCTTTCATGTGAGAGCTCTCAAACAAACGGTCATAACTGGAGAACTAATTTGTTGATCGACGAGATATTTGGATGTGTCATGAAGGGGAAGTATCTCTACCATTTGAAATTTAAATGGAGTTTCTAGGTGAAAGTATAATGATTTTACACACGTTTGTTCCGCAAAAACAGTGAGTGAAAGTACATGTAGAAAGTGACTTTCAAGCGATTTTGGACCTCTCAAAGAAATGGTCATAACTCAAAAAATATGTAACCAATCAATTATCTGAAAAGTTTGTGTGAGGGTGGACCCCTTGCTGATCGTTACGATATAAGATTATGTGGATTGACGAAAAAGTCTCAAAGTTATGACAGGTTAAACACAAATGAAACTTTGGAAAAAGGCACCTCGCCATTCCCAAATTTAACATGGCTGTGAATGAGGGAAGTTTCAGTCCCTAGTCTCGAACAAATCGTCATAACTCGAGAAATAATTTGTTTAGCGATGTAATCTTTTGATGAATTATGAAGGGCAAGTATCTCTACCATTTGCAGTTTCTAGGTGAAAGCATCAGTGTTTTAGACACATTTGTTCAGTGAAAAAGTGAATTAATCGCTTTTGACTTCAAGGTAGAGTGCCATGCTCTAGCAGTGGCCATAGATAATGAATGGAGTGATATTTAAAGAGTGATAGAAAGTGTTCAAAGAGTGCGAAACTTGACCTGAGGGTTGTTGGTGAACCCAGGTCCGAGCATGCCGAGTTTTGTGCTTGTCGATCAAAAATTGACCGAGTTACGGCAGTTTAAACACAAAATCCAATTCAAGTGAATGGGACATTTTTTTTCGCACAAATGCGAGTGTAGCGTGCGAATGCAACAACATTTCTCTTAGCTATGAACGAGCACACTTCTCTGGAAAATGCCGGACATTTTGGTGTTTGTCCCGTGTCGATATCTCGAAAACTGTAGGAGGAGATACGCACCGAAAACCAGGTGGAATAATAATAAAAATAAAAACTAGAGAGGTGCATTTCGTGAAGAAAATGCAAGTGTGGTTGCCGCTCTGCAATGGCCGACTCTTAGTGTACATCTTGGGCCCAAAGGTCATCACGTCACCTCAGATTGCACCCGGGACCAAGCCTACTGAATATCGTGGCCATAGATCGAAAACTGACTAAGTTACAGTCATTGGCCCACCTAGGGGCCCCAGTGCCCAGCCGGGGTCCATAGGGGCCCCATGAGCATCACATGTCACCTCAGATTGCACCCGAGACCAAGCTTGCCAAATTTCGTGGACATAGGTCGAAAACCATCTGAGTTATGATCACTGACTTTCCAGGAGTCCCAGTGCCCAGCCGAGGCACTTCGGGGTCCCATGGGCATCACATGTCACCTCAGATTGGACCCAGGATCAAGCCAGCTGAATTTTGTTGCTGTAGATTGAAGATGAACTGAGTTACGGTCATTGGCCCACCAGGAACCCCAGTGCCCTTCTCAAGTCAAGTCAAGTCAGATTTATTTATATAGCGCTTTTTACAATGGAGCACTGTCTCAAAGCAACTTTACAAGTTTAGATTATCTCCTAATAACTACGTCCAATCCCAAATTGAGCAAGCCTAGGGCGACAGTGGCAAGGAAAAACTCCCTGAGTGCTATAGGAAGAAACCTTGGGAGGACCAAGACTCAAAAAGGGACCCAACCTCCTTGGGCAGCGTAGATGATAAATCTAAGAGCGAAACTAAAGTCATGGAGTCAAAGTTCAAATAAAATGTGAAGTATGCACATCGACATTAAGTGGCCCGGGTATGATGGGGCTGGAGCTGATGATGGAAGCAGCTTGAGTGGAGCTCCAGCAGATGAACATCATGTGTGGGGCTGGAACTGCCGGAACACAGCTCGGAGAGAAAAACAGAAAATGTAATTAGTTATTGATTAAGAGCACAGTGTCTATTAACAATCACTGATGCCATGTCAATCACTGATGCCAAGTGTAGCATGAGACCCCGGCAGCATTAGCTATAGCAGCATAGCTAGAAAGAGGAGAACTGGTAGAAAACACAGCCAAGAGGGATCACATGAGACATTGGCAACCCCACGGGAGGCAGAAGACAGCAACCCAACATCTCTGATCACCATAAGACTCTTTGACTATGAACCCCCAGCTCTGCCCTTAGCCTAAGGGAGAGATGCATGAGTCAAGATCACGAGGACCGAATCCGAGTTCAGCCAGACCACCCACTCGACACTCCTGGCTAGCAGACAAGGCAGGCAAGCCAGACATGACTCCAGACTCCGGCCCCAGTGACTCAAGCCATGCATCCTGGTCTACAGCCATGCATCTGGGGTCCACAGGGGTCCCATGGGCATCACATGTCACCTCAGATTGCACCCGGCACCAAGCCTGCCAAATTTTGTGGCCGTAAGTGGAAAACTGATTGAGTTCTGGTCATTGGCTTTCCAGGGGCCCCAGTGCCCTTGGGCATCAGATATCACCTCAGAGTTCACCCTGTACCAAGCCTGCCGAATTTCGTGGTAATAGGTCAACTGACTGAGTTACGGTCATTGGCATGCCAGGGACCCCAGTGCCCAGTCGGGGTCCTCATGGGCCCCATGGGCATCACATGTCACCTCAGATAGCACCCGGGACCAAGCCTGCCGAATTTCGTGGTCATAGGTCAATGACTGACTGAGTTTCGGTCATTGGCCCACCAGGAACCCCAGTGCCCTTCTGGGGTCTACAGGGGCCCCATGGGCATCACATGTCACCTCAGATTGCACCCGGCACCAAGCCTGCCAAATTTTGTGGCCGTAAGTGGAAAACTGATTGAGTTCTGGTCATTGGCTTTCCAGAGGCCCCAGTGCCCTCCCGGGGTCCACAGGGGCCCCATGGGCATCACATTCCACCTCAGATTTCACCCGGGACCAAGCCTGCCGAATTTCGTGGCCATAGGTCAATAACTGACTTAGTTACAGTCATTGGCCCGCCAGGGGCCCCAGTACCCAGCCGGGGTCCTCATGGGTCCCATGGGCATCAGATGTCAGCCCAGAATTCACCCGTGATTAACCCTGACAAATTTTGTGGTTGTAAGTCGAAAACTGACTGAGTTACGATCATTGGCCCGCCAGGGGCCCCAATGCCCAGCCGGGGTGCTCTGGGG
This sequence comes from Ancistrus triradiatus, assembly GCA_025084515.1. NCBI lineage: Eukaryota > Metazoa > Chordata > Actinopteri > Siluriformes > Loricariidae > Ancistrus > Ancistrus triradiatus. The sequence continues at coordinate 17,328 of JAJAGP010005395.1, forward strand.
CCTTATGGGCATGACATGTCACCTCAGTTTGCACCCGGGACCAAGCCTGCCAAATTTCATGGCTGTAAGGCGAAAACTGTCCTGCCAGTTACCTCTGTGCCCTATGTGTTACTATGCAAACAATGGACCTAATGGGCCCTTTTCACATTTCCGGGTTTAGAACGCAGAAGTAAATAATAGCAGGGTAACCAGGGTCGCCAAGCTACATAAGCACAATGGAGAAACTCAGCAAGTGCTACTGCAGCGTATTTTTTTGCTCAAACAGTAAAAGAAAAGACCCAAATTTGAGTTTTCACGATTTCCCCAAAAAGCAAAAATGTACGGAGAAAATGGATTAACGCTATTAGGCGAGTAGAAAGAGCCAATTTTACCATCTTTCGTGGCAGTACATTTGTATGTAGCCAGCACTTCAGACCTGAGTGTTAGGGCTCGGCGGCCACATCCCGGAACGGGTGGCCAGGAGGGGCGCGCCTCGCGACCCGGGACCAGCATCACGGCCCCGTCTCGCACACTGCGCCCGCGTGGGACGCGACCAGACGTTATTAAGAACACCTGAACCCCTGCCTATATTAATCGGCCCTAAGCGGCACTCGCCGTCGCACCCTCACGGATCACCACGTTGTTCGCGACTCCAGTGACCGCTCTAACACACCGTGCACATCGGCACTGTTACGCTTTCCTTCCCGCATTTCCCCCGGGTTATCGCTACTGACCTGTTATCGCCGGTTGGACCGCGCTTCCTCCAGGGCCAGAAGGTAGCTCGCTCTTGGCAGAGAGCAAGTGGGGTAAAGCTGCAAGGCTTGAGGTACGATAGGGATTTAGTTGTTCAGCGTAGGCTTAGCTCCGCGGTCCTCGTGCTTCCGCTAGCCATAGCTCGTCCCGGCTTCAGGTACCTTTCCTCGCCCCTTCTCCGCGGCGGTACGTCCCGCGGATATTGTTGCGGGTTCCCGTTCGCTATCCCACTCCTGAAGGGAGTTCCCCCGCTCATCGGGACATTAAAGTTCCGTTCTCCGCTTCGCCTTTCAGTGGTTTTGCGGCGCGGCCGCTCGCGAGCCCTCCATTGCCTGCGCCTCGCTTGCCGGCGCATGCGCGTCACTCTCCCCCGCTCGCTCCGGCTTCCCCCCTCCTCTCTCGGCTGCCAGCTGCACGCACGCTGAGCTCTGTGTCAAACGGAGCACTCCTTTCTCAGCGCTCCAGTCTTTTTCGGGCTGGAAATATTCAGCCTCACAGGCTTTTTCCCTGTGCATTCGTTTTACTTATTTCTTTGCGCTCCTACCCTATTAAACACTTGAACTTTATTCTGAGTCCGCTGTGGGCGGCCCTTGCTTTTGACGTTTCTTAACCCGTCTGCCCCCTGGCGCCCGTTGTCTGGCCGGGTGGCAAACCGGTTAAATCCCCGTCCCGGACGCAAGAGCTCCGGTTATCGAACCCCTGCCTCAGCAAGCTGGCAGGTTCCCTCAGTTAGTTTTCCCAGACCTTTCCCTGAGTGATATCTTTCGTTTTAACTTCCCTGGGGAGTTTTCCTGCACCTGTGTCCTCTCTCTCTCTTTTCCCAGGGCCCGATACCGAACCCTGACACGAGGAGCTGTGAGAAGTGAGCCCACAGCTGTTCTGGATCACGGCTACTGGTGTCCACCTTCCCCAGGCGAGTAAAATTACCACTCGTTTCCATTCAGAAGTAGCCCGGACTATAGCCTTACACGACAGTAAGTCGAAATACTATGAAAGCGTTACATTACATTACTTACCTGCCCGAGGTGCCGTGTAAACAGTCCAAACACATAACCGACATACATAGTAAACATGATTATAAAACACTTACCTGATTGTGAAGTTACTGTATTAAACAGTCTGAATGTATTTTGTACTTACCACCTTAAACATAAATATACAATATACTTACCTGTCTCATGATAGGTTAACCTTAGTTTAACAAGTGATAACAAACAACTTGCATTGGCTAAAATGGCACTACTTCCTAATTAAAATTAATGATCACATAACTGATGTTAAGTACTTGAATTATACTTTAGATTAGTCCTTATATATATATATATATATATATATATATATATATATATATAGTATATTATATATATATATATTTCTGCTCTAGCCTAAAATAGGCTAAAGGTGTCTCCTTGTTGTTACAGGTACAGTGGATGCAAAGATCAAGGAACTGGAGCAAAAAGTGACAGAGCTAGAAAGAGAAATACAGCAGTTTATTTTCCTGAAAGAACAACCAAAAATGAGCCACTTCTGTTCATATGATGAAGAATTCCGATTTTTCACACGATTTCATTATTGAAAACAATGTTATTATTAAAAGTGTTGATAATGAATTTTATGCATGAAATAATTTAATGTAAATACTTTCTATCAGTGTGGCTTTATGGTTAATATTAATAAATTTTTAATTAGACACAACTTGCTGGTTTGATTTTGTGACTGACTTTATCGTAGCACCATCAGCATCAAAGAGGCAAACCCATGACAATTCATTATTTACACAAACAAACTACAAAAACTATAACAGCAGAAAAAAATCTATACACTGTGTTTTAAGTCAAGATAGACATCCATGTAAGTATTAAAATAGAAACTGTCTAGTTCCTGATCCCGCCAAATCCTCTGGATGGTGACGTCAGAGTGGGTGTCTGTGATGAAATCACACTATTCAAGACCAGTTATAGCCAGCTGTCCCTGCACCTGCCAGTTGTATTTGTGAGAAGATTTTAGCAATGCCTCTCCTCCAACTACTTTTTGGTGTTTAACCTCCATGACTGAGCTCGATTTAGAAGTGTCTTGCATATTCCGGGCTGTGGGCACATGTTTCTGAGCTTGTCTGCAAGTTCCATGATCTGAGGATTAGGGAAAGGACCTGTAATACAGAGAACGTACAGAAGAGTTAACGGATACAGATGTGTCGTCTGTTGCTTCTTATCCCGTCTCCTCCTATCTTGACATAATAAAGCCTGTATATTTAAAATGTGATGGATAGAATTGGCTCATCTGCATTTCACTAAAGAAAAGTAATGTACATATTAACTGTATCACATTTAACATTTTCTTTGGAGGAACATACCGTTATTGGCTCACCAGGATATGCCTGATAAAGAGTGGATTTCACTCCTGTTCTGCTGGTGCACTTTGGTTTCTGCACATGCATGTCACTTGCTGCTTCAGGTTGTATTACCTGGAGATGATTGAAAAAAATAACACCATATTACATCCTAGTTTCCAGCACTGTAATAAACATAAAATAAATTAAAAACAAAATGTTGCTGCATTTCATTTAAGTTTCACCTCAGCTCTTGGTCTGTGCCATGTTTGCAGTGTGCTGGTGCAGGCTACAGGAAGAGGAACTACTTTAAATCCCATGGTCTTCTAGCGAGCACTCTAATAAAGCAGAGCAGCAAGGTTGTTGCACATAGCCTTCCCTGCCACACAAGAACATGACACCATCAGAATCTCTGTGGGCATCTGGGTGGCATGAAGAGTCATCTGTAATAAGTGCACAAACATGTAGTTAATAATCAGAAAACAGAGGTACAATTACAGTGGTAACAAAAGAATTTATAATTACAACTGTATCTTGTCATTAGCTTCGGCTATGCTGAATACTTTAAAGAAGTGGAATATGCAAAGCTGAACCTCTTAACAAATATTCAGACTATATCTTAATGACTAAGGTGGCAAATTAACACTATTCTTGTATTGAAGGGTACGTTTTATGATATGTTAGATAAAGAAGTCTACTTCAGTGTCAAGTTGCCTCCCTAGTGATCCTCCCTATCTAAGACACCTGCACTGTGTGGGGCTCCTCATTTTTCCCTTACTGTCACACTTCCAGGAACCGCATATGCAACTGTACATAAAGGGGAGAACAGAGTTCTTTAACCAGCACATTTACAAACGGTTTAAGCGAAACGCTGGCGTTGTGTGTTCGTCATTCAGTTACTCATTCAACTAGCTATGCTATACTAGCTAACTGTTTGCCTAACATTTATAAAAAATTATAATCGCTTACCTTCATAATTGAAGATGTATCCCTCGTAAAACTTTGTAGCCCTTCTCGGCTTTCGATTTTCGTGCTACCGAACCACCATCGACAATCCGGGTAACATCGGCGAAAGACATTTCTGGGAGATGATGCAAAGCTGTGGTGAACTCCATCCGCTTGTTAAGTCTGACGTAACACGTGACGTGGTAGCTGTTTCCGGGTCCAACCGCTCAGTCAGCTACCAAAAGAAAACAACGATGGTGGAGCCAGTTAACCACTTCACGATAACCTCTTTCTTTTCTGAGGCACCATCAAGGGTTAAAAAGGGTATAAATTCTTTCAATTCTAACAGGGTAGTTAGTGTAGCTGTGCTTCCAGGCGGTATTATCAAGGGAAAGGTCCAGGCATCCATGAAAAAGAGGATTTACGAGGTCGAGGTGAGTTACCAGTAAGTTAGATAGCAAAGTGACGTATAAAGATGACTACAAACAAAATCTTACAGGATTTTTATGAACTTGGACGTAAACAAAGATCTGTACCAAAACTAAATCTGTACCAAATAGGTTTTGGAAAGCTTGTGAGTCATGCTAGTTTAGATGCAATCTGCCACCAGTAGGTTAATATAAACACAGCAATGGCAGTGTAGAAGTGTTAGGGTGAACGGTGAGGGTTACATTGTCTTCAATATAGGTGCACGTTGAGGGTCAGTCAGTCAGGTACAGCACCTGCCAGTGCCCAATCGGTAGAGACAAGTGCCATCATATGGCAGCGCTGTTGATTTGGGTGGAGAAGAATGTGTCCCGTACCGATGTGGAATGTGCATGGAAGAGGGCAAAAACGCCAAAAACTGACGAAATTGCAGCCAAGAGAGTATCTGACATGACATCATCAACAACACGAGGTTAGTAATTAACTTATGTTGATGTTTTTGAATGGTTTGAATTAATTACTTCACGTTATGTGGTTTAAAGACATTGTACGGTGTGAAAATGAATAATTTATCAGCATAATAGTCAAGGTGTGCTGTAGTACTAATAGAAAAATCACCATCTTAAACTTAGCCTCCATCAATACTAAAATCTACGTTGGCCAGACAGTGGTTATTTTATGAATAATTAAAATATTGTCAAGAACACTGTGAGCTTAAAGGTAATTTATAAATGAACAATGCTAATAAAAAGCTGTTGAGATGGTGTACTCTCTGGTAATTATCTCAAGTACTGTTATTCATTCTCTTTCCCATTTATATATTATTATTTCAGCTGGAATAAAAAAACCTGTCACCCAAGAGGACAGGGAATGGGCACTGGCAGTAAATTCACAGATGTAATGGTGTCATTATCCGGAGAGGGGGGACTTTCCTGTCTACACAGCGGTTTGCTACGGTGATCTCCAGATGGGACAGTTTCTGATGACTGCATTATTTGAGGGGAGTGTCCTGGTCAGCTAGAACCAAAAACTATCAGGGCAGCAGCAAGGAGTAAGGACTTTTTCCTGAGATGGATGAAGTTACTGGTCCCTGGCCCTTAAGAAATCTCATAGCTACTGCCATAAGATCCAAGTGTAACCTACCCTGGCCATAGTCACAGGTTGTCACCTTAATTGTCTGGACTCCTTTGACATCGTCATCTTGCCCCGTGCTCACAGATCCGCCTGGTCTGCTAACATAGGACATGGGAAATTTATAAAGACTGTTTCTTACAAACATTTGTCAGAAGTGTGTTAGCATCTGCTCTTGTAATTTAACTGCATTTATGATCTGATCAAATAGCATGTGTATATATTTTTTGCATATAAAGAAAGTGTAACACATTATTACCCTTTAATAAACAAATTCTGCAAAACAAACAGTCATGAGTCAACGTTATTCAGCAATTTATTACACAGACAATCAGTTAATTTATTCAATTTCACGGAGAATAGGGGTTTGTAAATTTGTAAGACATACACAGACTTTTAAAATCTTGTTAATATTTTTTTTGAACTGGTATGGAATATAGTCCAAAATGGTAAACAGTTTCAGCCTCTGAATGGAACGCTCCACGTGTATCCGAGCACTGGCGATTAATCTGTTATTGTTCGCTTCCTCCTGTGTAAACTGTCCATCAACAAGGAAGGATGGAATGTTAAGCAACACTCCCTCAGGCAAAATGTCCCAAATAGTGAAGCCCTTGTCTGCCATAACCATATCACCAGGTTGGAGATGTTGGAGAAGTCCACAGTCAGCTGTTATTGCCTTGTCTGAGGCACTCCCACCATACAGGTCACTGGCGTAGGTAATTACTCCATTGGGGGCTACACCAATTAGAGTTTTCAGCATGGTCCGTCCTTTGTACTGGCTGTACAAATGACTCTGAGTGTCGAGTCTCTCAGTGCTGGCGACTGCAACTCAGTGCAGTCGAGAACTATCCTACAGTTAGGAAAGGGCCGGAAGCAGTCTGGGAGTGACGTCTGATTCTTGGCTGCTGAGGGTATGTTGTTCTCCAGCATGCCGACATACAAAACGTCATACAGCGCACAAGTGATGGTGGTGAAGATGTTGGTTACAGTGGCTGTACTGCAATTAAACCTTGTTGCAAGATCTACATGGCCACAATTTAGTTTAAGTTTCATTAAGGTCAGGAGCAACTGATCAACTAGGGGCATAATTTGGACAGTCCAATCAGAGTGATACTGTAGCTCAAATTTAGAAAGAAGTGCTTCCCAAAAACAGGACAGTAGCAGGCATCAGGAAATCCAGTGTAATACTGGACTCTCTAAGGATTTGAGAAATCTTCTGAAGGAAAATGTTTGCTCTGTTTCTCTAGTTGTTTTGCAACTTCTCATTCTAGCTATCAGCCATCGTTCTTATTTGAAGCACTGCAAGACCTGAAGTATGGGTGTCTGTGCAGGTGCAGCATCAGTTAGCTGTTCTGTTTCCTGCAGTCTCATCGCTGGTAGTGACCAACATTTGATTTTCCTCTGTTAGGGTTGGCGAGGTGGTCAGGGGAACTGAAAAGTCTTCCCCTCGTTTCAATGCAAAACGTGATGGTCCAGCAGCTTTGCCATTGGGGAAATGCCAACTGCACACCCTGGAGTTTCAGTTTGGGGTGAAGTTTTTTTTTCCCCCTTGCTTGGTACCCAAATCACTGTGTTTTTACTGTCAGTTTGTCAGCTTGTCGGTCAGACAGTGGCTTATTGCCTAGTTATTTTCGCCTTAACTTGGCAATACATATAAGCTTCTTACAACCTAAACACACAAATGTAAGTTTATACCCAGAAACACCCTTTAAAACCGATATACAACTCAATAAAAGCATACCCCACTTAGCTAGCTACCCCAAAGATAGCTAATGCTAACACTCATTTACGCTAAACCTTTTTCTTCATTAATTTAAAAACTGTAACTTACCTTATCGCCTTGAGCCATTTCCTCTTCTCTTTCTTATTGCAAGGAAAACGGTAGAATGACAGCTGGATTGTACCTTTGGACTCATACAACGGGGAACACAGCACTGTGGCATGGTGAAAATACAAGCGCCTCAAGGGTTTGGACCCGGATATAGTATTATCGGAAAGTAGTTACGTCACGACTTAACAAGCGGATAGTGGCGTCGCTCTGTTTACCCTGCTAAACTAAAGCGGAAATATGTCATCGCGTTCTGTGAAAAGGGCCCATAGGTCTCAGAAGAGCTGATCCAAGCCATTCTGTGTGAATGACAGCTGCTCTGTGTGTGGGCATGGCCTGCGTGTGTGTGTGTGTCTGTGTGTGTGTGTGTGTGTGTGTGTGTGTGAGAGAGAGAGAGACAGGGAGAGAGACAATGACAGTTACATTTCAAATACTCACAGGCATATGTTTCATGTAAAATCTCTGTGTCAGACCTATCAAACAAACGGTCATAACTCCAAAACTAATTTACCGATCGCTTTTCTGAAAAGCTTGTGTGGGAAAGGACCCCTTGCTGATTGCGATGACATAAAATAGTGTGAATTGATGAGAAAGTGTGAAAATTTAGAAAATGGCAAATCGGAGTTGAGGCAATTACAATGGGGGTCAATGGGAGGAAAATCAATACCTAGTCCAGAACAAATCGTCATAACTTGAAAACTAATTCGTTGAATGACAAGATACTTTGATGGCTCATTAAGGGGAAGTGTCTCTACCATTTGAAGTTCAAATGGAGTTTCTAGATCAAAGTATAATGATTTTAGACACGTTTGTTCAATGAAAAAGTGAATTAATAAAAATCCCTAAAATTTCATTTTCAAGCGATTTTGGACCTCTCAAACAAATGATCATAACTCAAAAAATATTTAACCAATCAATTATCTATTTATCCAATCAATTAAGCCCTTGCTGATCGCTGCGGTATAAAATGGTATGGATTGACAAAAAAGCCACAAAGTTATGACAGGTTAAACACAAATGAAACTTTGGAAAAAGCCTCCTCGGAGATCCGAAAATTAACATGGCAAATTAAGTCTGAAATGATCCTTGCGGCGCAAGTGTGTTTCTTGTAAAAAGGCAATGTCCATTTTTAGGTGTTTTAAATGTGAAATAATCTTTGATCTCTTAACTGGACTGTTCAAGCCCCTCACATTCCAGGATACAAAGTTAACCGCCAGTCCATGGTAGCCTCTCCCCCTGATAATAGGGTTAGCCATTAGATATGTAACCAGGGAAGCAAAAAGATGGGCGGTAGTAGGGGTTCCATGCAAATTATTGAACAAATAAAAGTGGAACACCTTCAGTAAGGAAAGTAGTCCACAAATACAGAACTAGGCGGTAGATGCAGTTCACAAGAAAAAGGTAGATCAACTGACCTTGGTCCCTGGTAAATTGTTTCAATAACCAGTCAAATGAAAACAGTGTCATAGGTCCACCAAGCCTTTGAAATTGGTTAATGCTGTGGTGTTATGAGAACAACACGAACTGGCCTTCAAATGTCTCAGTATCAGTTCAGTTCAGTTCAAAACAGTGTTCACGCTAAGGCATCCAAGCAGTCCAGGAAGGCTTGGGTATCTTGAGGATTGTCAAAAAAGTGTTTTCTGTTATCAGAGAGCACCCACAAATGAGCTGGGTATTGTACTCCAAACTTCAGCCTTTTCTCGAACAATCGGGATTTTACTTGCTTGAAGCTCGCTCTCTTCTGAACGATACTAGCGCTGAAGTCCGGAAAAAAACTGATCTTCCTACCTTTAAAAGTAAGACGGTCTGCGAGCTCTCTACCTTTCCGAAGCGCCTTTTCTTTATTTTGGAAGTAATGGAAGCTTACGATCATTGCTCTGTTGCTCGTGCCATCCGCTTTTCCAATCCTGTGAGCTTGATCCAAAACCGGTGGAGCTGGGAGACAATCTCAGCCTAGTGTTTCCAAAAGCAGGTCAGACACAAACCCCAAAGCATCTGAGCCCTCTACGCCTTCCGGTAAGCCAATGATATGCATATTTGAACGTATGGAGCGATTCTCCAGGTCGTCCACTTTGTCAACAAGACGGTTGTTCTCTGTCTGGAGCTTGGAAAGCGTTACCTCCATGGTAACAATCCTATCGCTGTAGCTTGACAGTATGGTCTCCAGGTCAGTAATGCACTGCTTCTGCGAGTCGGCCTTCTGACGAATGGATGCAAGGGAGCTGATATCGGAGCCAATGCTTTCTCCAAAGCTGAATTCAGCAAAGTGGTTAAAACGTTGGTAGGCTCCTTCATCAAAACGGCACGGAGATTTTCCCATTCCGCTGGAAGGGCTGGAGAAGTAGGCTGAGGAGTTATCCTAGCTTCGTCTAGCGTCGTCTTCACACTGGCCGATTCCTGACCTTTATTCCTCTGCGGGCGTTGCGATTTTGCTGCCATCGTTCATTAAATAGGTGTCGAAAAACTTAATGTGAGATTTTAACGGCATGAGAAGTGAAGGACTGCTAAAATTAGTTGAAAATCTCGAAATTCGCATGAGCCTCCTCGTGGCACGACCAAATTTTCACATAGCGAAACCGGAAAACCGTTTTGGTCACTTTTGAATGTTGGTGGTGCTTTCACACTCGTGGTAGCATGAGACGGACTCTACAACCCACACAAGTGGCTCAGGTAGTGCAGCTCATCCATGATGGCACATCAATGCAAGCTGTGGCAAGAAGGTTTGCTGCATCTGTCAGCGTAGTGTCCAGAGGCTGGAGGCAGGCCAGTACACCAGGAGACATGGAGGAGGCCGTAGGAGGGCAACAACCCAGCAGCAGGACTGCTACCTCCGCCTTTGTACAAGAAGGAACAGGTGGAGCACTGCCAGAGCCCTGCAAAATGACCTCCAGCAGGCCACAAATGTGCATGTGTCTGCACAAACGATTAGAAACCAACTCCATGAGGATGCTATTAGGGCCCGACGTCCACTGATGGGGGTTGTGCTCACAGCCCAACACCGTGCAAGATGCTTGGCATTTGCCAAAGAACACCAGGATTGGCAAATTCGCCACTGGCGCCCTGTGCTTTTCACAGATGAAAGCAGGTTCACAATGAGCACGTGACCGGTTTGGCAGTGGGTCAGTGATGGTGTGGGGTGGCATTTATTTGGAGGGCCGCACAGCCCTCCATGTGCTCTCCAGAGGTAGCCTGATTGCCATTAGGTACTGAGATGAGATTGTCAGACCCCTTGTGAGGCCATATGCTGGTGTGGTTGGCCCTAGGTTCCTCCTAATGCAGGACAATGCTAGACCTCATGTGGCTAGAGTGTGTCAGCAGTTCCTGCAAGATGAAGGCATTGAAGCTATGGACTGACCCGCCCGTTCCCCAGACCTGAATCTGATTGAGCACATCTGGGACATCATGTGTCGCTCCATCCACCAACTTCATATAACACCACAGACTGTCCAGGAGTTGGCGGATGCTTTAGTCCAGGTCTGGGAGGAAATCCCTCAGGAGACCATCTGGCACCTCATCAGGAGCATGCCCAGGTGTTGTAGGGAGGTCATACAGGCATGTGGAGGCCACACACAATACTGAGCCTCATTTTGACTTGTTTTAAGGACATTACATCAAAGTTGGATCAGTCTGTAGTGTTTTTCCACTTTAATTTTGTGTGCGACTCCAAATCCAGGCCTCCATTTGTTAATAAATTTGATTACCATTGATGATTTTTGTGTGATTTTGTTATCAGCACATTCAACTATTATTTGTATATGTATATATGAGATTACATAGATTTGATTACATATAAAATCTATGATATGTAAGATTTCCTGCATAGCATCAAACCAAAAAACCTGCTTGCACAGCTAGCCAGATAACCACATAACAGTTAAATGTGCTTTGCCTATCTGAAAATGCTGTGAAAGCACAAATGTGTGTTTTGAAATTTTGTTGGTGGTGGTGTCAGATTTTTTGAAAAATCTGAAAAATCACACTCCGTTTGAAATACGTCTTCCACGGCGATCGATAACGCAGCAACCATGAACCATTTCACCGTGTTTTGAACACCACTGCAACACCTACAATATACCCTCGCTACCGTATCTACCGTAGCCTCCGTGTCCTAAAGTCCCACAATCCCTTGCGTAGCTGATGTCACGTTCCCATTTCTATACATAATAACGTTCTCAACTGACTTAATAAAACTTAAAGGTCTATGAAGGTAGCACAATATCACCTAGTTTGACTGTTATTATTATTATTTTATTGTTCAGTTTGTTTTGAATTTTTTGGAATTTATGATTATTATGCATCTTCTGAATTTGTCTGCAATTATTGCTAAAATAATGTATAATTTTATATTTTATAAAGATGAAATAATATGAAATACATTTTAGAACAACTCTAGAGCAGAGCAACCTTCTTACAGCCTGTTTGTCAAGAGGTCACAAGTTCAAATCCCAGCAACACTGTAGCCCTCTTTGGGTAGGAGTCTGAGAATAGGAAACCCATCCTGCATGTGATGGGAGGATCCTAACCTGCAGCTAGAGGGAGGGGAGGGAAGAGACACAGACTAAATTCTGCCTAAATAATTGAGTAGTTTCAGTCAATAGTATTGACATGACAGTTGATAGTATTTACATAAACTAATACTTCTGAAAGGTTTCAAGAATGTAGAAATTCTTAGACTACCTTAAATTATTAAAGATTTAAAAAGGTATTACAATTAATAAAATATCGTATTAATATGAAAAAAAACTATAAAATCATCTTGAGAAGAAATATTTTCTCTAAACTGAATTATCTTAAGACATAAGATCTCTGTCTCAAGACATGTCATGTCTTGAAATCATGCCTTGTCTTTGACACACAATATTATTACTTCCATGTATTAAATTAAGACATTTACTTTCATGTCTCAAGACAGAGCCATGTCTTCATTCATTCAGTCTTAAATTGTCTTGAGACATCTTGGTAAAACAGATTGTTTCAAGATATCTTATCTAAGCCTGTCAAGATGTCTTAAGACGCAGTGATAGCTGGATATGTCAATGCACAAATAAACACAATCTACTGCTGTTTATTGTCAATAGCTTTATTGGATTAAAGCCACAGTGCATGTGCACCAGCTCAGGATCAGGAGTGAACATGTGTACCAGTTCAGGATCAGGAAGGGCTGCAGGCAGTGGCACAGGAACAGGAGGTGCCACATCAAATAAAACTGCTAACACAAAACACAGAAAAGGCACAAAGAACCAACGGCACAGTCCTGACAGGTAAACGGAGAAAGCAGAACATGAACAAATGACCAACCAAAAATCAAGGACTCGTCAGGGTATATACAGTATCTACAGTGAAGCCTGCTTCTATTAGGCAGCCAGCTATGGAAAAGGAAATTGTTATTTCCTGTACTCATCAGCTTCCCCATCAGTTTCAATGCTCCCATGGCACTGTTGACCCGTTTTTGTTTCACTTTGTGCCTTTGTTGTTTTTTCATTGTCCTGACATGTTCCTCAGTATTATCTTTTGTCACTGTATACAGGGTTTATAGAAAGCCATCACACCCAAAATCCTTATCTTTTGTCAAATTACTCTTAAGTGCTATAATTAAAGTAAATTGAATCATACTGTCATATTTGTCAGAAATCTGGATACAGATGCAGAAAGCCACTTACAAAGAACTCATCATTCATTCATTCTCTCTCTTATCTGCTTAATCCTTACAGGGTCGAGGGACAACTGGTGCCTAGCCGTCAGCATAGGGCTGAACTTGAACAATGTTGCAAAGAATAAAGGGCAAATATTCTAGGTGTACAAAGCTGGTAGAGACATATCCAAACAGATTTTACATATCTTTAGGCTGTAAATAAAGCAAAATATGGTACACTGAAGTAACATTTTCATAACTGCTGCCTCTTGTATATAAGAGGAGCATATGGCACCACTGGCACCATTAAAGGAGCGGTGGGTGTGCAGGTGCAGACGTCAGAGAGGTGTAGTGTAAAATGGGTTTCCCAGAATGCTCTGGGGATAATCAGTCCCAGATTGTATGCAGCTGCCTGTGAATGCATATAAATCTTACCTAAGCCATGGTTCAGTGGCATGGTTATAACCTACTAAAGCTACCAGAAGTTGAATCTGTTCATCTGGACATAGATTTTGTCGGAGAAACGTTTCGTCACTCATCTAAGTGACTTCTTCAGTCTCAGCATTTGGAAAACTTCCCCAATCTTATATACAGCACCTTTGCATAACGACTGGTACCAGAACCATTGCATGACAATGGGACCGGTGATCAGTTTAATATTCAGATTGACATAGCCATTAACGACAATGGCCACGTGTGCCATTCACACAGGATTGGGGAAGGGCTGCGATGGCTCCATTGTAAGATGGTGAGAGGTGTACTCTGAGGCCCCCTCCTCGGTTCAGGGATGGACGTTCCCTTTTTACAAAAATGGCTTCTTTTACTCCGCATTCAAGCCATCGTTCCTCCCTATCAAGGATCTGCACGTCTACATCCTTGAAAGAGTGGCCACTGGCCTGTAGGTGGGTGTAAACTGCAGAGCCCTGATGAGTTGGTTCTTCTATGTTGTGCTATCCGTTTCGCCAGTGGCTGTTTGGTTTCCCCGATGTACCATTCCTGGCAATCCTCCCGGCACTTAACAGCGTACACTACATTACTCTCTTTGTGCTGGGGGACCCAATCCTTGAGGTGGACCAGTTTCTGGCATAGCGTGTTTTGGGGTTTGAAAGCCACCGAGACGCAGTGTTTTGGCAAAGATGCGTCTCAATTGTTCAGATGTTCCTGCCACATATGGAATCACCACTGGTTTACGCTTAGACTGCGGCTGTTGTTCTCCTCTCGTCGGTCTGCTGGAGCACTGTTTGGGCATCTTACCGGCTTTGACAAAGGCCCAGTTCGGATAACCACATTTGCCCAGGGCCTGCTTAATGTGAGATTTCTCTCCATCCTTGGCCGCTGTGTCAGTGGGCAAGCTGTCTGCTCGGTGGTACAGTGTCCTGATGACTCCTAGTTTGTGCTCCAGTAGATGATGAGAGTCAAACCTTAAGTACTGATCCGTATGTGTTGGCTTACGGTAAACATCGACTTTCAATCGCCCCCCATCTCCAATCACAACCTCACAATCCAAGAAGGCTAACCTGCCGTTCTTCACATCCTTGCTGGTAAACTTAATGTGTTTGTCCACTGATGTGGTCGGTGAAATGTGGCACTTCCTGAGATTTAATTTTAACCCAGGTGTCATCCACATATCTGAACCAATGGCTGGGTGGTGTTCCTGAGTAGGATGTTAGTGCCTTCTTTTCCACCTCTTCCATATACAGGTTGGCCACGATAGGTGAAACTGGGGAGCCCATGGCATCTTTCTTTCTCAGTACTAAAGCTATGTAGTGTTACCTGTTTTTTTCTGTTCTGGAAATTGGGAATGCAAGGTAAGAGACAGCAGGCTAGTCAACATTATTAGGTCAGGGTGAACTGGCAGATGAAGTGGTACCAGCTAAACATCAAATCTCTATATTTTGCAGTGCACCTATGCGGAAAACACAATCTGGCACTCAACATTGAGCATGTAGCCATCTATGTGACAGTTTGTCCACCCTCTTCCCTTGTTTCCTGAGGAGTGTGAAGTTAGGGTGACTACGGCAGTTTATTTAGTACTGCTTAACAAACACGGTAAGCATAAAACCAATCTAATAATGTCTTAGAGGAACAAAAATGTGAGACATCATGAAAAGAATAACTCATATATATGGATATATTTTTCATTTGTATTGTACTTACATTTGTATACAACCCCAAATGTAAACCCCATTGTAGACAGTATGAACAAAGAATGTGTTGTCTGATCAACTTCATTTTATTTGTTAATAAAAAATTTTATTTTGGCTGAGAGAACGCTGAGAGAACGCTGAGAGAACGCTGACCACTGACGCGAGGATTGCAAGGATCTGGCAACCCAGACTCGTTCTCCCCGATTGCACACAGGACGCACGCTGTTTTGTAGCTGTTAGCAGTTTATTACCTTTGAACTATTTTAATTCCCGATCGCATCTGTATTGTATATAATCGTATATATAGTAGGTTTTTACAACATCTTAATTATTTTCTTCTCGTACCGGCGGATTATATATTTTTTTGCCACTAATCGTTATTTAGTAACTTTACAGGTATACCGGCTTGTGTTTGTAGCCATTAACTAATTACCAGAGTTGCGTCTTCTTTTGCAGTAGTGTGTGTTTTTATAACTTTTTTACAGTTATAATCCCACCTTTTCCCACCTTCTTTCTGAGACTTAGTTTTTTGTGACGTTTTGTATTAACTTGTATTAACGCTTTAATCGAGCATTGAATTGGACCATCGGCTGCGGATGAACCAGATCTTCACTCGGCACCCCACAACACCACCCGAAGCTAAGTACCTTTAATTCATTAATTGTACTAACATGGCTTCTGCTGCGCTTGTTCCCTGTGCCGAGTGTGGCATGTTTAGCTATTCTTCCTCCGTCATTAGTGTAAATTTTATTTGTGATAGGTATAGGCTTGTAGCTAGTCTGAAGGAGAAGATTGTAGTTTTAGAGGCGCGTAACTTATCGGTCGTGCAATAATTACCAACGTTGCAATGTTATGAACTAGTTTGTCACGACGTAGTGAGTCATTACTAAACAAATTACGTTGAACGTGAATAGTATGGTAGAAGCTACTTAGACGTGGATAAGTCTATGTTGAAGCGTGACTTGAAGAACAAAGAGAATAAAACAAACACACGAGACTTGAAGCTAGCTCTCCACGCGGTCGGACCGCGTTGCTTTTGAATGTTCCGGCTCATAAGCGGCTGGAGGCGGGACATAAGGAGTTGCCCTTACTTAGCCAATGAGAAGCTGACTCATCAGTAAAGCCCTCCTATCGTGGTTGTGTCTTATTTCACCATATGAGCTACAGACGTTAACTTGGTTTAATATATTCCTACATATCTAAAGTGATTAAAAATATCCCATAATAACCAAAAATCCTCAAAGTTACAAGTTTAGATGCAGACTTCGTTGTAAGGTTCAGATGATCAAAGGCACCTTGAATTGATAACCTAGAACATCTTTAAAGCATTCTAACTACAGCACATACATCTGCTTATTCCTTAAACAAATAATAATACGATCGATACAAGATGTAGGAAACAGTACATTCTCAATAACAACTTCATTTCTGTTCTTTATAAGTATGAGCGAGTATAAAACGAGTGATCGATATTGATCAGATAAAACAGCTGTAATCACAACTAAGTATAGCACAACTGGATCATATTACAGATAAAAATG
>JAJAGP010005396.1:0-34038 GCA_025084515.1 Ancistrus triradiatus
GCTTTGTTTGTATTATTTAATGGTTATATTACGTTTATTTTGCAGCTCTGCCCCAAGCATTACGCCAGGGTCAAGAGCTCGGTTGGCATCACGGTAAGGAAGTTCAAAGTTTGAATAATTTCTGTATAATCAACCAAGTCCTGAATGATTGTGTGATTGGGCCTTTTTTCAGCACCATGGACGCCAGATTAAAACAGTGGAGGCCTGTAATGACACAAACTTGACCAGCGTTTCATTTGTGCAGGGAAACACCCTGGTAGGAGTATATTCCAATTTAGTTTCAGTTTTAAAGGAATCTTAAAGACTTCAAACCCTGGTGGAGGTTCCTGTCATTACACAGTCATATACAGGGCCATTTTCGGACTTTTTCCATTAAGTGGTGGTGCAGTGGTCTAAAACATAGCTCACCACCACGGCCCGGGAGCCCTACAAGAAAGGACGTTGTAACAGTACCTCTGCAGCGAACAGGAGAAAAAACCAGAAGGAGTGCGGCGACGGTGCATGGACTGCTTCCACGAACCACTGATGGCACCCAGGGAGCACAACACATGCACGCCGCACTCGGGTAAACATAAACAAATGGGAGCAACAGGAGAAAGTAAGGGAGCGGGGTGAAAGAACGAGAACGGTTAAAAATGAAAAACAGAACCCTAGCGAACCCTAACAGTTCCTCCACACATGTTGATTCTCCATAGAAATAATAAAAACACATACATCGAACACTACCAACTGTGCTGCTCCTGTTTAGCTGAACTTCTAAACATAGCGTGATAGGTAGATACACTCTATAAAGAGATGTGTTAAATACGACACATATTGTGTAGAACTTCAACATATTTACCGAGTGTGCTCAAAAACAACACAAGCTGTGTCAATTTAGACACAGTTAATGTGTTATTCATTAAATTCATAGTGTTCTCATATAGTGCTTTTACAGGGGAACCTCAGTTTTCAAAAACGTCTCATGTCCGACACTTTCTTTAGGACAGTTTTGCGGTCAAGTTTTGGCCAGATTGCACACCCAGTAGAGCTTGGACAGTCTGTCCACAGTAGGGCTGCAACAACGAATCGATAAAATCGATAATAATCGATTATTAAAAGTGTCGACAACGAATTTCATTATCGATCCGTTGTGTTGCATGATTTGTGTCCCCCGCCTTATCATATCCGCTTACATTACTTGCGGCACTTCATCAACACTGGAAAAAAAAACACGAGCGACTGAACGGAGCGAGGCGGAGCCGGCGCGAACGCGGAAACTTCAAAATAAGTTAGCGTTAAGAATTAAATTAATTCTACAAATGAATCATGACCGGTACAGAGAAGAAGGTTCGGCTTAAGAACTCAAAAGTGCTGAACGCTTCACAAAACTAAAGAATGTGTAACATGCAAGCTTTGCAAAAGTGATTTGACCTGGTACCGGAGGCACTACGGTGCTGATACAGCCCTCGAAACTGATGCTATGTCAACACGTACACGGGTATTTTCTAAAACGGGGGTTTTCAAATTCGTTTATAAAAAACATCCCGTCCACACAAGCACTGTTTAAATAACAAATTTCGTCCACATGAAAACGAAAAAACGCGCGCAGTTTGCTGTCAAGAGCAATGCCAAACCAGCAGTCCTATATGCCGGCGAAGCAGCTCACTCAACGACAACAGCGACGTCCTATACATCCGAACATTTTCTCGCCATTCTTCTTCAACAACCACTTTGTTTTGAAAGCTGTCCCACCAACGAGAGGTCCGACCGGGTCTCGGCCAAAACCAGCGACGCTGGTGGCAGGAACTGCTCCGTGGGTGTGATGGATATAGTAGTGACCTTCGTAGCGCATTCTGATGCCTCTATTCTTCAGTGTAATGAAAAAGTAATAATTGTAAATGTATTTGTAGATTTGTAACAAGTTTGGTCAGCAGTGTTGCAGCTGGCACTATTTTGGCTACGTCCGCTATTGCACAAAATCGCCTCATGTAAACAAAGGAGATAACAGCGACGTTACAAGCAAGAAACTCCGTTTTCCCCAGTCCACACATCAACGCTGAAAACGGAGTTTCTGAAAATCTTCACCCTGGAAGGAGTTTTGCAAAAAGTCCGTTTTCATGTCGACGAACAGTCAAAACGCATAGAAAAAGCTACGTTTTTAAAAATACCCGTATTTATGTGAACAGGGCATGAAACAGGTTGCAGTCAGCGATGAGGATGAAGGGAGTTCAACAGCAGCGTATGTCACCAAATTATCTCGAGTTTGTTCTGCTTTGAATTGAGGAAACGTAATGGCGCCCTCATACTATGTGAATGGGAATAGGGGTTGATGCTTGTTAGCTGGATAATGACAGTGATGGAGTTAAGAGACAGATCTCCTATTGGCCAGGCTAGCCAAGTCCTATTTATGCATTCCTGCTACTTCAACACTGTCTGAGCGTTTATTTTCTGCGGCAGGAAATATAGTCTCTAAAAAGAGAGCCAGCTTTAAACAGGAGCATGTTGACATGATAACATTTTTGAACTGCAATGCAAAGTTCCTAAAGAAAGGGAGTGAATGGGTTTGTATGTAGTGTTTGCATCAGAGATCTAGTTATTTTTCTTTATTATTTAATTTGTTATTTTAATTTATTAATAAATTTAATTTAATATTCAATTATTGTAAGCACTTATTTGCTCTGTTATTCAATGTTATATTTCTGAATAAAGACATGGAAATGTTTTGTTTTTTTAAAAACCAATTCATCGATTAATCGAAAAAATAATCGACCGATTAATCTATTATTAAAATAATCGTTAGTTGCAGCCCTAGTCCACAGCACAAGTTAGTCCTTCTTCCAGGGGAATGGGAATTTGGTCACTCTTTCCAACAACCACATACTGCCGTGCAGCACTTCTCAGCTTCCCAGTACAGATTAGCTGTGGCTGGAGGTTCTGTGATGAACACTGGGAATCACCAGCGCAGAGCGAGAGGCTATGCTGCTTCCAGCCTAAGATGCAAAAACACATATACAAAATCAAAGCTCAGTTTAGCAGCAAAGTATTGAACAAAGGCACGCTACAACCATGATCACTGTATTTTTATTCTATACCAAAAATGATATTATTAGACAATAATGCAATCAGCCATTCCCCTCTTTTTTCACACACTTGATACAACTTATCAGCTAATTACAATCGCAATCATGTTGAAAGGATTCATTTCTGTAGGTCTGTGGCCCAAAAGGTCAGAGGGACACTGTTAAAACTCTGTTGAAAATGCTGTCAAACATTACCGGAAAAAAAAAAAACAAAAATCCAGAAGTAGGGAGGTTATTGCAGACTTCACACAACTGCGACTAAGAGACCAGTGTGGCAGAAGATGTGTAAGTACTCTACCAGCATAGTAGAGCACATCTCATCTGAAGGTTAGAATAGTGACAAAGGGTAAAAATGTATTAACCAAAATTTATTTTTACACAGTATTTGGGATTATATGTGCAGTGTGAAAACTACGGACACCTTCAGTCAGGACTTCAATGTCCTTAATCAGAAATGGCAACATCACTCTTCTCCAAGACAGCAACTGCTTTCAACTTGGGAATGATGGTAGCCTCACAGCGTCTTATAAACAAGTCTGCCTTTCCTTCGTACATTTTTTTACCAAACTCTTTATATCAAGCTTTCAAACAACAAAAAAAAAACAACAACAAACATAACTACTCTATACAAAATGTTGAGCCATGTTACTTATTTTATTCTATGTTAAACATATCCTGTTGTCCAAAGAAAGAGATGTGCATTAATAAGTTGGAACAGACAGAATAGAACCAAGAGAGCCCACATATTACAACGTCAACGATAAAAATACTAACCACAGGGAATTTGGACGTAAAACTTTGTTTATAATCTGCACTACACTAAATCTAGGCCTAATTATGCTCACTCCACAGTGAAAACATGTCTGTGTTAAGGGTGATGTGATAGGAAACTCACAAAAAATAAGAAAAAATGTGATATAAAAATCACAAAATAATTATAAATTGTCATAATGCCCACCCGTTACCTGTGGTGTAAAATGCCATGGACATGAATCAGCCTATATGATGGTTAGGTTATTGGTGTTTTATTGCTGTAGCCGCACAATATTTGGGCTACATTAATGGCATGTTACCATATGTTATAGCAGTCTAGCTCAGCTGTACATTTATAGTAAGATTATCATGTTTACATCTTACAAAAGCCAAGCTTGAAAGAAGCCTCTGTAATGCTTTATGATAAGTGAGGAGACATTTAAAGAAAGTCATATTACCACCAGACATGCAATTAAAAACATACCTACCAGATTTGGCATTATACCCAAGCATGCGAGGATATTCTTGGAGGATTTCACTCCTAGTCTGTGAATGTTTGGACAGACTAACATAAACCAAAAATATATCTACGACACCAGTCATAAACTGGAAGGTATGAATTCGGAAACATGTTTGATGTGCGCGTCGTGAGACATTGCATACACAGGTATTTGCACATCGACTTGAACAATAAGAACCTCTGAAGAGGGGTCAATACGGGTGAATGTTTGGCCATCCATGATCTGCACCAGGTGAATGTTTTCTGCATTGCTGATTTGACTGCTGACGTCCTCTGAAGATGGTCTAAGCCTTTTCATCAGATGGATCCACTCAGCTGCACCTGTACCATCATCCCTATTCTGTTCAGAAGCTGGACCATCATCACTTTCTCGCTTGTGCATCCTATAACGTTGCTGACCCTGCTCTAGCTTTCGGCGGATGTTTCACAATCTCATTTCCAAAAACCCTGAGTGAGATTCTGGATCATAAAAATATTCCTGAAACAAAATAAAATTCAGTACAAAATGTCTTGGCTGACTGAAATTTTCTGGGATCTAGGTAAAATGTTTTCGCGTTGATTTATATTTAAAACTCAAAGGAGGTCCTCACAAATCCTTCTCCATTCCCATGTACTTGGACTCTCAGAGACAGAAAGACAGAGACAATGCTCTTTGCTAGAGCCACCTTTCAGTAGTGGATAGATAACTACTCAGTACCAAGAAAAACAAGCACGAGCACAATGAGCCTTTTTCCATGAACTTGAATCTGAAGTACATATAAAACTTTTTTTTTAAAGTTCAATACAAGTCCACTGTGATACAGCAGGTAATACATGCATCACATTCACCTCTAAATTACATTCCCTAGTCTTACTTAGAAACAGTACTAGTGACTAAATTACAATACAAGAACATCACCAAAACTGGTTTAACCTGTCTCTATCATATGTTTTTAATGTCGTCATTTTACAAATGTCTGGCTGCTTAGAGCTAGCCTATGAAGCTGGTTAATAAAAAGCCAACTTTTGGTTCTGGCACAGTCTCTCATTTGGGACATCGTAAAAAGATAAAATATTATTTCAGTGTTTGAGGTATCGCCACTGCCTTCCTGTTTTAGCGCCATTTTTGGCCAGACTAGCGTTAGCTAACGTTGGCAAATTTAGCTAGTTTGAAAGTAAAATTATATCAAAGAGCCAAGTTGAACAGCCAATGTATTAACCTGCTTCTGAAATTATGTTTTTATCGT
Organism: Ancistrus triradiatus; assembly: GCA_025084515.1. Lineage (NCBI taxonomy): Eukaryota > Metazoa > Chordata > Actinopteri > Siluriformes > Loricariidae > Ancistrus > Ancistrus triradiatus. Next base: position 5,562 of record JAJAGP010005396.1, read on the forward strand.
CAATGTTGTTACAATTTCAAGAACTTACCGATGCAACCGAGACGTGCCGCATCCTAATAGACGTCCAAAATGAGAGCCAACGGATGAAGAGTTTGAAAAAAGACTTGAATGGAGCTACATGATTGGTCAAAACAGAATTTATGTATTTATTAAACATTTTCTCTTTGAAAGGAAATACATTTCTGTTAGGGCCCGGCGGCCACATCTCGGAACGGGTGGCCAGCAGGGGCGCGCCTCATGACCCGGGACCGGCATCACGTTCTCGTCTCGCACACTGCGTCTGCGTGGGACGCGCCCAGACGTTATTAATAACACCTGAACCCCTGCCTATATTAATCGGCCCTAAGTGGCCCTCGCCGTCGCACCCTCACAGATCATCACGTTGTTCGCGACTCCGGTGACCGCTTTCATACACCGTGCACGTCGGCACTGTTACGGTTTCCTTCCCGCTTCCTCCCCGGGTTATTGCTACTGACCTGTTATCGCCGGTTGGACCGCGTTTCCTCCAGGGCCAGAAGGTAACTCGCTCTTTGCAGAGAGCAAGTGGGGTAAAGCTGCAAGGCTTGAGGTACGGTAGGGCTTTAGTTGGTCAGCGTAGGCTTAGCTCCGTGGTCCTCCGTGCTTCCGCTAGCCATAGCTCGTCCCGGCTTCAGGTACCGTTCCTCGCCCCCTCTCCGCGACGGTCGGGTCCCGCGGATATTGTTGTGGGTTCCCGTTTTTTTTTCGCTATCCCTCTCTGAATTTGTTTGCAACAAGACATGAAGTTATTTACCAATGTACCATTTCCTACAGCTTGTATTAATCATAGTATTGTTTAGTTATTAAAAGTATAGTAAATGCTGGTGCTGTAGTTAAAATGCTTTAACGATGTTCTAGGTTATCAATTCAAGGTGCCATTTGATCATCTGAACCTTACAACGAAGTCTGCATCTAAGCTTGTAACTTTGAGGAATTTTTTTTGGTTATTGTTGTGTGATACTTTTTAATCACTTTAGATATGTAGGAATATTATTAATCCAAGTAGACACGTCTGTGGCTCATATGGGGGAAATAACACGCAACCGCGATTTGAGAGCGTTTACTGAGGAGTCAGATTCTCATTGGCTAAGTAAGGGGCAACTCCTTATGTCCCGCCTCCAGCCGCCCCACGACCGCGTGGAGCTAGCTTCAAGTTTCGTTGTTATTTTCGTTTTGTTCTGTGTTCTTTGAGTCTTTTCTTTGTTGTAGTTTTTCCTTTTTGTAGCGTTTTTGATTATGCTTCAATTTACTCAAGTTTTCGCGTTTACTTTAGTTTAAAGTTTCCTGTATACAGCAGTCTTAAGTTAGTTCGGTATCGGCTGTGGAACTAGAAGATAGTTAAAAAGAACCAACGCAGAACTCAAAGCTCGACCATTTTTGTACCATACAAGTTTTCCAATTGTTTGTTGAAGCTCGTGGTGTTAGAAAACGCGCCAACTCCACCTTTATCTGTGGCCAGATAAATCCTGAGTGGACGCATTCGAGACGCCGAGTACGCATGAAGCCCTCAGCCTAAATTGGGAAGGACGCCATTTTAAGTCACCAAGTCAACGTGGGTCAAACCATCGGCAAGAACCCAAAGAGGCTAAGCACGGCTGAATCGCTGGGAAAACGCAACTGGTCAGAGTTACGTGTGCAACGAAAGACGGACACTAAAGCTCCCCAAAAATCGTGTCTTTGGACGGCTGGGGCCAGGTGGGAATGCCACCCGAACCACCCGAGTGACCTTCCAGGCGAGTACCATTTATGGCTTTTCTGGGTTCCATGATGCTCGGGTCTTAATTGTTAATCTTTAAACCACGCTTCAACATAGACTTATCCACGCCTCTAAGTTAGCTTCACCACCATTTCTTCACGTTCAATGTGTAATTAGGTCTAACAGTAGCATTGCAACGTTGGTAATTATTGTTGCGACACGATAAGTTATATTATATAGAGTTCACCGTGGTTTGGGTTCTGATTTTATTACTGTAATGTGTACGCTTGCCATTATTCCCTGTTCTCCATACTGTGATATATACATGTTCATCGTCATTTTAGATAATCTGTTGGTATTGCCTTGTTTGCAGTTAATAAACTTGTTTATAAACCTTTTTGAATTTGCCGCCTGGTGTGAGAGTTCATTCATTCAAAGGTCGAGAAAAATACTTTGAATTCACTATTCAGAACTAGACTGATCAAGTTTTTTCCTGGTTTCCAGATCGGCCAGTGAATTATTTATATTTTTAATAATCAATTTGGTGGTGCCCCGTATTTCTTAATTAATTAATATAATTTAATTAATAAAGTTTAATAAAAAATTTATCCAATTAAAGTGTAGTCTTAGTTTGCTACATACGGAACCAGGTGGCGCTAATGGCTCAGGCACTGAGACTGAGGGGACTGTGGTAGCCTAGTGGTTAAGTTACTGGACTCTGGACCAGAAGATCCAGGGTTCAAATCCCACCTCTGACAAGCTGGTGGAGTCCTTGAGCAAGACCCTTAACCCTTAATTGCTTGGATTGTAAGATTGTACCAATTGTAAGTCGCTCTGGATAAGGGCGTCTGCTAAATGCTGTAAATGTAAATGCAAGCAGCTCACGAACAGGGTGCTAACTTGTACCTGGCAAATCCCTTCCAACAGCTGGTAAAGTGGGGCAAACGACAGTAACTGCGTTTAACAGTAACGACAGTGACATTCGCCGTGGGCTGGCTAGTGGGACCTCTGTGTCTAAGAAATCACGTGGGGTGCTAAAGCAAATCTCCAGCTCTTCAAAACCTGCTTGCGCCTGCGGCCGTACTTCTGCGGCCCATTGAATTGGTTTGCCGGAAAGGCATGACACAACCAATGACACTCGGTTGAACTCGGACACAGAGGGGAAAAACGAAAAATACCTGGTACACTGTGACACAAACCACTGCCATGAGTCCAGATCTCCATCAAAGCATGCAATGAATGCACTGGGTGAATGCACTGGGTAGCCTTGGAACCCGCCGTCTCCGTTTTGAAGGTGGGGTATTCTGTCACATTGGGGAACGTAGCAAGGGAAGGTCTGGGGCCAGCCTACCTTTGAAATTAAATCAACTTCACTGCACTCACATTCAAACTACACATCACTCAATTTACTCTGATTTACATCGCTAGGAAATCAAAGGGAAAAACAACGGCTTGTGTGTAATTTTCTGCGCATAAACCTGCCAACGCTACCATTCCCTCTTCCAATATTTGTAGCTAAATAGATTTTATTATTTATTGATTACAGTGTAAAAAATTACTGTAAATATACAGCTAAATTCTAACAGTACTGTACTGGTTTTTTTACAGTTAGATACCGTAAAGTCTGATGCCTGTTTTGGTGCCAAAAAATGAATGCTAGTTAACAGCATGCTAACGTAAAATTTTTACAGTGCAATGCAGTATTTTTTTTTTTGAGACCAATGGAGTGACCATGCAACCCCTGACACATCCACAAATAATGCAGTGCAAGTGTCTATGCTAGTTTACTTCTGAAAACTAAAAGCCTTGTATGTGGCTGGGAGGCTGGGTGTTTGCCTGACTCATTCTGAATTGTATTATGGTGACATTATATGTTAAGCTGTAGGCTTTTACCTAAATAATCTCTTAAGGAACTGAGACTTAGTGTTGTCATATTATTATGCTTATTACTAATACCACTATTCCACTATTTTTATTATTATTACTATTATTATTATTATTATTATTATAATTACCATCTATCACTATTTTATACGATGATATATTGGCAATGACACCCATTCTTGAACAGTAATACGCATCACGACGCACGCACGCACACAACCAGCACATAAACAAATGTAGAAGGCACAATCACCTAAGTTCACGCGATGTCCTACTGTGCATGCGTTAATTTCCACGGCTCTGGAACTGCGGCTCTGAAACTGAAGCTCTACAGCCGGACCCTTTTCACAATTGACGTTCAGCCATCGTTCATCCTTCTTTCGAGAAACAAACAAAAAGGTTAGTAATATCGTACTGAGAAAATAAAAACCTGTCTTGTGAAAAAGTTTAGAATTTGGTTACTCAATACGTGAGCTAGGTTTAATTTATGCTAATCTTAGCAAGCACATGGCAGTGTTCAAGAGAGCAGTTACAAATAGTGTGTCTTCAGCCGTTACAATTTCGAGTACTTTAAGCATTATTTTCTGTCTTTTGATTGCTTATTGAAATAAGGTCAGACCTGCCTAATATTAACAAATTTTATTAAATAGTACCCAGTTTCCATTTGAGTTTTGGAAACTGGACATCGTTATTTTATACAGTATGCAGCCAGTCATCTGACTCTGTTTTACATTGCAGACATGTAAAAGTTAATTTATCCCGTGATAAATAATAAAACTTTTGTGCTGTTAGAGAAGTGAGAATTTACCTGTAATATACATACAAAAATGATAACATGCACCATTGTTCCAAGACTTGCAGTAAATATAAGGTTATATGTGAGGCATATGCGTTTTTTAGTCATAGTAGTATGGCTTAATGTGTCACTCCAAGTGTGGGTCTATGAATGCAATAGAGCATTAGTAAGTTTTCGGCCTTTAAGTGTCACATTTATCGTCATAAATATGCACATAGAGCCACAGTGGCAATATAATTGTTATATAATTATTATAACTTTTTTCTATAATGCTTATGAACACACTTTCAAATGCTGAAAGCAATTGTCTATGTTTCATAGGAGTTAGCCACAGCAACAGACGTGAAAAGCAAATTAACTTTGCCTGCCAGCCCTCGTCTGATACTGCGTAAGTGAGGAATGGTGTAGACACGGTTATTAAATGTTGTAGAACTAGGGTTGCCAACTTCTTCAACCCCCAATCAGGGACACTTTCCTCCAGGTGTGTTCGCATGTGCGTGCTTACCCCCAGCAGCTGATATATATATATTTTTTTAATAATATTTATTAATTTTACGCATTTTCAGAAAATGAATTGTGAAAGCTTTCACAAATCTGAAAATGCCTAAAAGTCATAAATATTATATAAATAAATGCTTTTTATACTAAATTTTATCTGTTGTAGCAAACCTAAGACTACACTTTAATTTTATTAATTTTTAATTAATAATTAAAATAACGGGCGGCACCACCGAATCGCTTTATGACTGGTTAGATCGGAAACCAGTTAAAAAGGAACAACAAAACTTGATCAGTTTTAGGTTGAATAGTGAATTCAATTATTTTCTCGGACCATTGTTGAATGAATGAAACTCTCACACCAAGAGGGTAAGTTCAAAAAAGGTTAAAACAAGTTTATTAATGACAAACAAGGCATTAACAACCAGCATCTGATGTAATTGTAAAAACGAGTTATCACAGAGTTAAAACATAAAATGACGGTGAACATGTATATGTCACAGTATGGGAAACGGGGAATAATGGCAAGCGTACATATCACAGTAATTAAAAATCAGAAGCCAAGATGACTCTATGTAACTTATCGGTCGCGCAATAATTACCAACGTTGCAATGTTACTGGTAACCCTAATTACGTTGAATGTGAATAGTATGGTAGAAGCTACTTAGGCGTGGATAAGTCTATGTTGAAGCATGGTTTTAAGATCAATCGCAAAGTACGAGAATCAGGGACCCAGAAAAGCCATAAATGGTACTCGCCTGGAAGGTCACTCGAGTGGTTCGGGGCATTCAACCCTGGCCCGGCCGTCCAAAAGGCACGATTTTGGGTAGCGTTGACGTCCGTCTTTCGATACCCACCGTCGCTCCGAAAAGGCCTCTTTTAGCGGCTTAGCTCTTTGGTTTCTTGCCGATAGTTTGACCACGTTGACTTGAGGTGACTGGAAACGGCTCACTTCCCAGTTTAGGCTGCAGGCTTCACGACTACTCGACGTTTTGCGTGCGTACAACTCAGGATCTATTTTGGCCATAGATAATGGTGGAGTTGACGCGTTTCTAACACCATGAGCTTCAACAAAAACTTGGAAAACTTGTATGGTGCGAGAATAGCAGAGTGTGAAGTAGATCTTGGCTGGCTGGTCTTTCAACTATCTTCTAATTCAGCAATACCGAACTACTTAAGACTGCTGGGCACAGGAAACTTAAAATAAACGCGAAAACTTGAGCAAAAACGAATAAAAAGGCTGGCACAAAGAAAAACTGCAACTTTAAAAGACAAAGAAAAGACTTGAAGAACAAAGAGAACAAAACAAACACACGAGACTTGAAACTAGCTCACCATGCGGTCGTGCCGCGTTGCTTTTGGAATGTTCCGAATCGTAAGCGGCTGGAGGCGGGGCATAAGGAGTTGCCCTTACTTAGCCAATGAGAAGCTGACTCATCAGTAAATCCCTCCTATCATGGTTGTGTCTTATTTCACCATATGAGTCACAGACGTTCTAACTTGGATTAATATATTCCTACATATCTAAAGTGATTACAAGTATCACATAATAACCAAAAATCCTCAAAGTTACAAGTTTAGATGCAGACTTCATTGTAAGGTTCAGATGATCAAAGGCACCTTGAATTGATTAACCTAGAACATCTTTAAGGTTCTAACTACCAGCACATACATCTGTGTTGTGTTATGTAGTGCTATGCCACTCCACGCCACTAGGTGGAGCTGCCGATAAGAAGTGAGAATGAAAAAACGGTAAGCAGAGTGAGAGTGATGATGCATATCTTTACGTTAAGGCACTGTGCTCCTGTGTTCTGAGTTTTGTATCTGACGTGCTACGTTGAATAAATGCACTGAGTTATACAAGAACGTGCTTTACTTGTCACACCATTACAAATTGGCGACGAGGGATCCTGCGTGTGTTTTTTCTGCCGAATTTTTTTCTTCTTGCTGAATTAGCATGGCTGCTAACGTTCATCCACCACCGTTGTTTTTACCTTGCCCAGGAGAACCGGCCTTACCATTCAACATGTGGCTGCGTATGTTCAACAATTACTTGCTGGTAATTAATGCAACAGGGAATGCTTGGCCTGATGCCCGAAAGAGAGCGACATTACTACACTGCTTAGGAGCCGAAGGACAACAAACTTTCTACTGCCTAACAAATACAGGTGACACATTTTCTTCTGCTGTTGCTGCTTTGGAAAAACACTTCTTGCCCAAAGTCAACATTGTTGTAGAATGGCATGCTTTCAGAAAGGGAACACAAGCACCACAGGAGACAGTTGAGCAGTATGTGACGGCCTTACGTGACCTTGCTTCTAAATGTGACTTTGATGATAAAACAGAGGAAATGATCCGTGATCAGTTAGTCGAACACATTTCCAACTCCAGCATAAGAGAGAGACTTCTGCTCGAACCTGATCTGACATTAGATAAAGCTGTTAATCTTGCAGCACCAATGGAATCTGCAGCTTACCAAGCTAAAGCGCTAACAGATAACAGCAACAGACATGTCCACGCCATACAATCTCATTCATACTCAGCTACACAGTGTAATAACTCTGTTGTTCGACCTGCCAAGTCATCTTCTGCTACATCACCTCCTGCTAAAAGTTGCTTTAGGTGTGGTTCAAACAAACACCTTGCTAATGCTCACCAGTGCCCAGCTGCTAAAGCTACATGCAACCTCTGCCAAAAAGTTGGACACTTTGCTCGTGTCTGCTGCTCATCTAAGACAAGACAAGTCCGTGAAGTTCAGCTACCAAATCTAACTGTGCTATATTTGGGAGACACTATGCATGCATCAAAAACCCTACTGTGTGACATTGAATTAAGCGCGCCTGCTTCACCTACCAAGACTCTTCGACTCACTGTTGATACAGGCTCTGCAGTTTCCATACTGCCTCATCAAACCTACAAAGAACACTTCAGTGGAACACCACTATGCCCCCCTGACCTCCGCCTAGTTACTTATACAAAGACAACAATCCCTGTACTAGGCTGCTTACAAGTTGATGCAAGTAGAGGAACTACTACTACGCCAGCTACTTTTTTTGTTGTAAAGCAAGGAACTCCTCTTCTTGGCCGTGACTTGATGGGGGCACTGCACATCTGCATCGCTGGAGGCGCTGTCCTTCCTCCAGGGACTGCTCCTGCTGCTCCCGTGATGACAACAGGCACATCACCTACTTCGCTCACCCCTGCTTCTGATATAGGCTGCGTGAAATCTTTTGTTCATAAAGTAAAGATAGATCCTTCAGTTAAACCTGTACGGCAGAAGCTTAGGCGCCTTCCCTTCTCGGTGAGGGCTCCAGTTGCAGCCGAACTGGACCGCCTCCTGAAGGCTGGAGTCATTGAACGAATCGTTGCATCACCATGGGTTTCACCAATCGTGGTAACAGGACGCAAAACGGGAGGAATACGACTGTGCGCAGACCTCCGTGAACCAAACAAAGCTGTGATCACAGACTGCTATCCCCTACCACATGTGGATGAGTTGTTTGTCAGTTTACAAGGTGCCACACTATTCTCTACGATTGACCTGGCCAATGCATACTACCAGTTGCCTCTGCACGAAGACAGCAGAGATTTAACTGCATTCATTACACATGAAGGTCTCTTCAGATTCTGCAGAGTCCCTTATGGACTTGCCTCCGCGCCCTCAGCTTTTCAAAAAATGATGGCTGAGATTCTCCAAGTTCTTCCAGGTGTCCAGAATTACCTGGATGACCTCATCATCTATGGTAAAACTCCTGCTGAGCATGACAGCAACCTGAAGGCAGTCCTTCACAAGCTCAAAATTGCTGGCCTGCTGCTAAATGAAAACAAATGCCATTACAGAAAAACATCTTTACGCTTTTTGGGTCACGTCATAACAGCAGATGGCATTCTCCCAGACAAAGAACACGTTGATGCTGTTTTGAATGCTCCTCCACCCACTGATGCTGCTGCACTGAGATCCTTCCTTGGATTGGTGTCTTGGTATTCCAAGTTCTTGCCCAACTTTGCAACTATTGTGGCTCCGATGCGTTCTTGTGGAAGTGGAACAAGCAACTACGTATGGACCACTGAAGCACAGAAAAGCTTTGAAGAAATTAAGCAGCTTCTGGTGAACAGCCCTGCTCTTGCACTGTTTAATCCTAACCTACGCATCGTGATATCCACTGACGCTAGTGATTACGGACTGGGCGCTGTCTTTGCCCAAGTTCAGCTTGATGGAACAGAGAAGCCTGTGGCCTTTGCTTCCCGCACACTTTCTGCGCCTGAACAAAAGTACTCTACTGTCGAGAAGGAAGCACTAGCAGGCGTGTGGGCTACAGAGAAATGGAGAACATACTTATGGGGTCGACGCTTCACCCTTCGAACGGACCATCAAGCTCTGACCACACTTCTGAGCACAAAAGGAATGAACAGAGCTGGAATGCGCATTGCCCGATGGTCTGCCCGCCTATTGTGTTTTGACTATGATGTCATTTACCGACCAGGTTCTCAGAACTACACAGCAGATTGCCTATCACGTTTGCCTCTGCCTGTGATTTCTGATTGGTACCAGATGCTGATCCAGAAATGGTAGCTCAGATTTCCGCTACTCTGTCTGCTCTTTCTGTTACTGACTTTGATTCAGCTTGCTCCTCATGCCCTGAACTGACAGATCTGCGTGTGCAAATGGAAAAGGGTTGGCCTGCTTCCATTAAGTCAGTCAGTGATACGCTTGCTCCTTACTACACGATCAGAGACGAACTCTTCACCTACAATAACTACGTTCTCAGAGGTATGAGACTCATCGCACCACTTTCTGTCAGACATGCACTGATTACACTGGCACACGAAAGTCATCAAGGAATTGTGCGCACAAAACAGCGCTTGAGAGACCTCTACTGGTGGCCAAAAATGGACTCACAAGTTCAGACTGCCATAACATCATGTGTCACGTGCCAGTCCAATGACAAAACTGCTCAAACACGCCCTGCCCCCCTTCAGCCTGTACAGCTGCCAGACGGGCCATGGAAAAAACTTGGACTTGACATTGTAGGACCGTTTGAAACGGCTATTCCTTCCTGTAGATTTGCCATTACATTGACTGATTATTATTCTAAATGGCCGGAGCTTGCTTTCTCACACACTATAACTACGAATGATGTTGTTCAATTCTTATCATCGGTTTTCAGTCATCATGGCAACCCTGAGAACATTGTGACAGACAATGGCACTCAATTTACATCTGAAGCCTTTGCATCATTCCTCCAGCATACAGGAATATCTCATACCAGAACATCTGTCTACTATCCAGCTGCCAACGGAGCCGTTGAAAGGTTTCATCGCGCCCTCCGTACTTGCATTCAAACTGCAATCCAACAATCTACACCGTGGAAAGCCACTGTGTTAGAATGGCTTCAAGTATATAGTGCAACGCCTCATGCTACCACCGCTACTTCTCCATATGAACTCCTCTTTGGCAGGAAAATGCGTACTAAACTGAACATACTCCCTTTGTCTCCTGCCTCATCTCCACTACATGACAGGGCACAACGTGAAGTCCCTGAAAACACAAACCAAAATGAAAACGCTACAAAAGCCAAACACACCGATGCTAACGCGGTGCAATGTGCCTTCATTTCCAAGATTAGGATAGCGGGTGAGGAGCGGAATCCATTGCAACGTCCAAAAGGTCACCCTAAGTTGTTACACCTCCTGCAATTTCAAAAGATAAAGGTAAACACACCTATATGCTGAGTGATGGAAGGAATTGGAATGCATCCCACCTTGCACACTGTGCTCCAGTTGCTGAACAGGACCCTACTGCTACAGGACTGGAAAATGCCCAGCACGATTCACATCCTCTTAGGAAGCTTCCACGTGTAAAATATAAACCAAGTTGGCACAAAGATTTTGTCATGTGATAAACATTGTGTGGAAACATGTTGATAATTGTTACCTAAGATTACAGAATGGTTGAGAAAATTTAATTACTGATGCTGGTTACAAAAGTCTTCTTTAAGTATTAACATGGGTTAATTCGTTCATTACAGGAGTAAAGTTGAGAGGAAATTTCATTACAATTACAGGATTACCTATTTGTTATTAGTACCTTGATTTACAATACTGTTGCTAGATTGTACAGATAATCTTCAAACGTATTTCCTAATGGGTTAGCCTCTTTAGTATATTTCATTAAAGTATTCCTAGGGAGGAAATTCAAACCTTAAGAAGGGAGGAAATGTTGTGTTATGTAGTGCTATGCCACTCCACGCCACTAGGTGGAGCTGCCGATAAGAAGTGAGAATGAAAATCGGTAAGCAGAGTGAGAGTGATGATGCATATCTTTACGTTACGGTACTGTGCTCCTGTGCTCTGAGTTTTGTATCTGACGTGATACGTTGAATAAATGCACTGAGTTATACAAAAACGTGCTTTACTTGTCACACCATTACAATCTGCTATTCCTTAAACACATAATACAATCGATACAAGATGTAGGAAACAGTATATTCTAAATAACAACTCATTTCGGTTCTTTTATAAGTATGAACACGTATTAAACCCGAGCGATCGGTACATAGACAACAGCTGTTATTTCTAATCATAACCAACGGGATCAATTTAAGTATAAAAATGATCATTATACTAAAACACTAACCAAATAGAGATGAGAATACATTGACAAATCAGTAACATGCATATACATACGATTATATATTTGTGGGTACGAGGAATATCTCCGATCAACTCTTTATATGAACTAGCTAGACACATATGGGTGTGTTTAGACTTATTATGAAGCAAATATCATGGGTTATCTAATTAAAAGGTTCCAGTGAAGATAATCTGTTCTTAGAAAAAGTTGAATACCATTATTACAGTTTGTCTCTAGAACAAAGGCTGATAGTTTCTTGGTGTCGTAAATCCATGGCTGTCTTTCTGGCGCCAGGCTGGTTGCGAAAAAGGGTTGTAAAAGTAACAGTTGGAGAGAAATTTAAGGAACTTGGTGGCCTGGACCGTTGAAACCTCCTTTTAAGGTTGACACATGGGGTGAATCCCATTTCAGGGGCTGCGTCCTTCGAAGGCTGCATTTGAAGACCGACTGCGTCATAGCGCCGCGCCTAGGCTGTCCCATTCCGAAGGCTCCTTCGTATGCGGCCTACAAATGCGTCCTTCTTTTCCCTCAAAACGATGTATCCTTCGCGACCTACCATATCCCGAGGTGCATTGCGCTTGAGGGGAACTTAGGGATATCGCAACGATTGGCTGAGGAATATACGTGATTTAAATGTAAGGATTTAAAAACGCGAACAGGTAAATGTTAAAAAGCAAAAGTGCAACATTTTTTGTTTTGTTTTAGGGAGCAAGGAGCAACTGGAGACCTTTATTAAACTGCTTGAGGAAAAATAAATGCCAGTGAACTGCAGTGAAGCCGCTCCTCCAATCATTGAAAAACACAAACAGCATATAAACTAAACGCAAAAAAATTTCTGGCTGCAATTAATTATAACATTATTGCCTGTTGTTTTGTGATACGGTGCGGGCGGGTGGTTCCTGACGCAACAGCAATCAATGCAGAGTAGACGTCTCATTTTCTGTTCCGTCTTTGCCGCGTCTACCCCAACTTCCCAAGCACACCCTTCATAGACCGCGTAGACCGCGTCCTTCGAAGGATGCAGCCCCTGAAATGGGATTCACCCATGGACTTAGTTTATGATAGCCGAGATGCACAGTTATCTGGGCTTGGCCATGTCCTAAGTTTCTTCTGTTGTTTTGAGCAAAAAGGTTGTTTATCTGGCCTGTTAAGCCAGAGTCTGGTCCAGATGTTGGGACTTCACTTGGTGGGGGTAAGATCCTGTCCAAAGGGGCCATTGCATTCCGAGAGTGTCGTAAAGTTTATGACTTGTGGAAGAGGGTAAAGAGAGTGGGATACAGCTACCACGCTACACTGTGAACGCTTTCATAAATCAGATTATGCCTAAAAATAATAAATAACATCATAATAAATATTTATTATACAAATTTATATATGTGAAAGTTTTAACAAATCAGATTATGCCTAAAAGTAATAAATAACATCATTACAACAATTTATTAGACAAAGTTATATCTGTGAAAGCTTTCACAAATCAGAAAATGCCTACATACATACATACACAGTATGTAAATAACTGCCTATTAGACAGAATTATATTTGTGATAGTTTTCAGAACTGATGGAGGGTAACTTTAACCTGTGCTGATTCTCTATATTATCAGTTTTTGAAGTTATATGGCCTGCTTGGACAGTTTTATGATGAGTTAAATTAAAGGCTTAATTCTTTCTCGTGTTGTCATTTTCTATCCTCACGGTTTATACGAGCCACGTACAGACAGAATTAAGACTGTGAAAAAGTTTCTGAAATCAGCCTGGTCACTTTACTGCAGGTGTCAGTCATCTCATGGTCACGTTTAGAATTATAAGTTTTTGAAAATAAAGCCCTAAAATGTAATGCCGAATGATTTCACTTTAGATGATGACGTCAGCTGAATTCACAAATCAGGACAAGCAAAATGTAGAATTATTCACAGTTTAAAGTGACTTCATCACGGAATGCAAGATGAAAAAAGCTCCGAATCGCAACCGCAGGCCAACTTTACTGCGGTTCCCACTCTTTTTATAGTTGCATATTATTTTTTTCTTTACAGGTTCACTGCTTACTTTGACAGCATAAGGCTCCGCTCATAGCACACACACACACACACACACACACACACACACTGGTCTGTCACTAACGTAGCTCAACTACAACCGGGAGTTTGTATCAGGTTTGGAGCATTTTTGGTCAATGAGGCTGTGACTGGAATCCGGGACGGGAGCTGTCCCGACGGGACAAATAAAAATTGCCCATAAATCGTGATGTCCCGGACAATACGGGACGGTTGGCAACCCTATGTAGAACATTCATACACAAGTTGTAGTCATGTACAACTCTGATAAAGAACCTTATAGAAACCTCATTTGAATGTGGTTTGTGATTACACAGCAGAGATCTGAAAAAATATATACATGTAACCCATATGAAATATGGAGCTACTAAAACCTCAAGTTATTTAATATGTGTAATTACTTGTCGTACCCAAACGGGGGCGTAGTAGTAGAAAAAGCCGTTACTTTTGTTCCTTTTTGGCTTGAGAGATTTTTACAACGTGCTGCACACCACCTGAGCAATATTGGAATTCCAGCTGTGAACGTGAGGGAGGCAGTTTTCTGTCAAGTAATAAGTGTTTGAAACTCCGGTGAGTGGAACCACATGTTTCTGTTCTTATAGCCTAGCTATTCGCTGTAAAGGGAGAGTACATTTTACTTTTCATACACTTTATATTAGAAATGGAAAGAATAAAAAAAAACAATCGGAGTTATAAGAATGTTCTTTAATGCTTGTAAAAATGCTGTAAAAGTATAGCTACGCTAATCGCTAGCTAGCACTAATCGCTAGTTGGTGCTAATTGCTAGTCAGTGGCTGGTTAGTGAGTAGAATTACTAATAGCATGGTGGAGCCTTAAAGGCACGGTCACATATCAATCTAAAAGACGAAACACCTTTCAAGCAGAAATCCAGACCAATTCACCCAAATGATTTTGAGGCTGTGAGAAAACACTTACAAACCCTACTAGATGCAGGAGTGATTCGTGAGTCACAGTCCCCATACTCTTCACCCATTGTGGTGGTTCGGTGGTTTGTCTTTGCATCGATTACCGCAAGCTAAATTTGCTGACAGTACGAGATGCATATGCACTTCCCAACTTGGAAGGGGCTTTTTCAGCCCTTGCAGGATCCAAATGGTTTTCAGTAATGGATCTTAAGTCTGGTTATTACCAGATTGAAATGGAGGAACTGGATAAACCTAAGACTGCTTTTGTGTGGCCTTTGGGGTTCTATGAATTCAACCGTATGCCTCAGGGTGTTACTAACGCTCCAAGTACTTTCCAAAGATTGATGGAGAAATGTATGGGCAGTCTTAATTTGAAGGAAGTACTGGTGTTTTTGGATGACATCATTGTATTTTCAAGTACTCTAGAGGAACATGAGACTGTTGTCCTCCAACAGTTGAGAGAAAATGGCTTAAAACTTTCCCCAACAAAATGTTGTTTCTTCCAAAGCTCAGTGCATTATTTAGGGCACATTGTTTCCAGCAATGGAGTAGAGACTGACCCAGAGAAAGTTAGTGCTCTCCGCGGTTGGCCAAGACCGCAAACTCTCACTGAGCTTAAGTCCTTCCTAGGCTTTGCAGGATACTATCGCCGTTTCGTACAGGACTATTCCAAAATAGTCAAGCCCCTGAACGACCTTACCAAGGGTTACCCGCCGCAAAGAAAAGGAAGGATAACAACAACTTGTCATAGGGGGTACTTCAACCCCAAAACACCCTTTAATGGCAGATGGACATCTGCTTGCCAGGAAGCATTCGAGGCAATCATAGACAAACTTACTTCCTCACCAGTACTTGGATTTGGTAATCCTAAATTACCTTATATCCTCCACACAGACGCAAGCACATCTTGGTTAGGGACATTATATCAGGAACAGGACGGCGAGATGCGAGTCATTGCCTATGCTAGTAGAGGTCTCTCGCCCAGTGAAAAATGATATCCAGCCCATAAACTGGAATTTCTAGCTCTGAAGTGGTCCATTGCAGAGAAATACCGAGACTATATTTACAGAAACCAATTCACAGTTGTAACGGATAATAACCCACTAACATACGTCTTGAAATCAGCCAAACTTGATGCTGCCAGTTATCGCTGGCTGGCTGTTCTTTCCACCTTTGATTTTAACATCAGGTATCGTGCTGGAAGAAGCAACCAAGATGCTGATGGTCTCTCTAGGCGACCCCATGACTGATGACCCTGTTTCTCTAAAGTAAATGGAGCAAATTAAACAATTTGCTTCTCACCACCTGGCTTCATCTAGTGATCAGTCAGACCTATCAGTTGACACAATCAATGCCTTATGTCACCGCCATCTTTTAAGTGAAGCTGAAAACACCCTGCTTTCCATCACCCTAGTGGAATCTCTTGCTCTTCATGCCGATGCAGTACCCGACATGTACGAAGAAGGGGAAGCACTAGGCTGTCCCACCATACCTACGTTTAGTGAGACAGAGCTCCAACAACATCAGAGGTCTGACCCAGATATTCGCCATATTGTCAACCTGTTAGAAATGGGGAAGAATCAACTTCCAATTGCAGTCCTGACTCATTGGAACGTAAGTTACTGTCCAAAGAATTAAAACGGTTGCAACTGAGAAATGATCTACTCTATAGAACTCGCCAATACGAGGATGACATCACATACCAATTTGTTGTCCCAAAGTCCTTAAGATCTACCATTCTCATGGCCCTTCATGATGAAATGGGGCGTATGGGTCTGGACAGAACTGTTGACTTGGTCAGGTTCAGATTTTATTGGCCTAATAGAGAGATGTAGAGAGAAAAATCAAGACGTGTGGGCTTGTGTCCGGAGAAAAACGCCACCCGAAAAATCAGCTCCTCTTGTGAATATCCAGACAGCTCGTCCTATGGAACTGGTATGCATGGATTATTTATCCTTGGAACCGGATAGTCATAATACCAAAGACATCTTGGTTATAACAGATCATTTTACCAAGTATGCTGTTGCCATACCAACAAAAGATCAGAAGGCTACAACAGTTGTAAAATGTCTTTGGGAGCAGTATTTGGTTCATTATGGGTTACCAGAGTGTTTGCTTAGTGACCAAGGAAGGGATTTCAAGTCACGTCTCATTAAAGAGCTCTGTGCCTTAACTGGTATTACCAAAGTGCGCACAAGTCCTTACCACCCAAGAGGAAATCCGGTTGAGAGGTTCAATCGTACTCTTGTTAGTATGTTAGGAACCTTAAGAGAAAAGGAGAAAAGTCACTGGCGTGACTATGTAAAGCCATTAACTCATGCTTATAACTGCACCAAGAATGAAGTCACTGGATTCAGTCCGTATGAGTTGATGTTTGGCCGTCAACCTAGGCTACCAGTGGACATTGCATTCTGCTTGCCTGTCAAAGATGGTACCCGTAAGTCTCACTTCCAGTATGTGAGAAATCTGAAAGCACGTCTTGAGGAGAGTTATCAAATTGCAACCAAGAATTCTCAAAAGGTTGCTGAACGAAACAAACGCCGGTTTGACAAGGCAGTAAGGGAGTCAACTTTAGAGAAAATTGATCAAGTGTTGGTGAGAAATGTGCGGTTACGGAACAAACACAAGCTTGCGGATAAGTGCGAACCCACTGTGTACAAAGTTCTGAACAGGAAGGGAGACCTACCAGTGTATACAGTGCAACCCATTAACGGGGATGGTCCTGTCCGAACCCTACACAGGGATCTCTTACTTCCTTGTGGTGACTTGTCCAAGGTAGAGAAAGATGAACCATCCGAACGAAAGGTCCATCGCCAAAGAACAAGGCGTAGTCGACCTCAACTTCTTGAGAAGCATTCGGAATCTGAAGATGATTCATTTTTCTGTCCTTCCCAGTTGTCTGTCATTCCAGAGGAAAGGTTTGTTCAAGTTTATGAAATTCCAAAAAGGCAGCAGCCCACTGTAATGGCAGTAATGGATGGTGAAGCTTTACCAACCATGTCAATGGCTTATTCATCTTCCCAGCCCCAGGATGAGTCTCCTATGGAGCATTCTACTATACTGACAGCAGAACTTCCTGTTGAAACACCTCATTAGATAGGTGAAGGAGGAAAGCCAAAACATATAAATGAGCGACCCCTAAGTGAGAATGACATAACCTCACCGGATACGATAAAGTTAATCCCAGCTGCTACTGAAGGAGACGATGATCTATAAATTTTGAGGATCCTAGAGGTGGGGAAACTGTTGATGAAGTTGAACGAAATTCTGAGCTGAACAGTACACCAACCCAAGGGATGGCTGAGGAGGAGAGGGAAAGTGAAATAAGTGGTCTCACGTAAATCTGAGAGAGTACGGCGACCACCAGATCGCCTCCACTACCTTCAGTTTGGGAAACCATTGATCTTCTTTGCACAGAGGCTTTTGGAGAACTTCAGTCAAGCACTTAGAACCATTGGTGACTATGATATCCCTCCTATTAGGTCCTTTAAATTGGATCATGGGGTCAGCACATGAAGGGACTCATGCAGAGTCAAGGGGGAAGGGTGTAACCCATATGAAATCAAGTAATTTAAGAGGTGTAATTTCTTGTCGTAGAAGTAGAAAAAGCTGTTACTTTTGTTCCTTTTTGGCTTGAGAGATTTTTACAACGGGCTGCACACCAGCTGAGCAATATTCGGTACGAAAATACTACATAATGGTTCTAAATATTGCATTTTAGCATATATTAGAGCTAATAAACTGTTTTATAAACAGAATTCCAGCTGTCAACGTGAGGGAGGCAGTTTTCTGTCAAGTAATAAGTGTTTGAAACTCCGGTGAGTGGAACCACAAGTTTCTGTTCTTATAGCCTAGCTATTCGCTGTAAAGGGAGAGTACATTTTACTTTTCATACACTTTATATTAGAATGGAAAGAATAAAAAAACAATTGGAGTTATAAGAATGTTCTTTAATGCTTGTAAAAATGCTGTAAAAGTATAGCTATGCTAATCGCTAGCTAGCGCTAATCGCTGGCTAGTGCTAATCGCTAGTTGGTGCTAATTGCTAGTCAGTGGCTGGTTAGTGAGTAGAATTACTAATAGCATGGTGGAGCCTTAAAGGCACGGTGCACATGTTTGGTTAAATCATTTTAGTTGGTAAGATTGGTACATCTCAATAATTTACAGCATAACTGTGCTATGATTTAATATATTCTGGTTATCAGAATGTACATAATAATAATTAATTAATTAATCTAGAGTTAGGGATGTTTCAATTCCTATTCATGTTAAAAAGGGATAATTAGACATGTTACAGCTAAAAACTGGGAAAAGATTAGTAATTCATTAGTCAGTGATAAAATACCAATACTGGAGTAATGTATGATGGATCCTTACATGTTAAATGTCAGTGTTGTTGTACTGTATGAATGTTAATTAATAATTTGTAGTCAAGGTTGTCATTAGTTTTGTACGTGTTATAAGATGTTTTGAATTTTAGAAAAGAACCTAAGGTCTCATTTTAGGGAACATAAAAGAATATGAGCATTCATTTGTCTGCACTATCTGTGTAGATTGTTTTTTCTGAGAGACACAGAAAGACTCAGAGGATTGTGATGGCGAGCCCAGCCCTGTGAACTGCTGATGGTCAAAGAAGCGATGTGGCCTACTGTTAAGACCGATTACAAGAGACAGTGGATTTATCAGAGTTTTGCCTAGCATCAGGTAAGAACTTATTCACAGTAATTACTCTACCCGGGTAGAATAGCATAGGAAACACCTTTAACATACATTCAAGGACTTGAACTGAACTTTGGAATCCATACCTCTTTAAATACAAGAAGTGGCATCGGATTGAATATCTCTTGCACTTAACATCATTTTATTTTTAAGAGCTCTATTTTATTTCTAAGTTTTATGCAGAACTGTGTGTTAATTCATTGCTTGTGTAGCAATGAATGTGTTAACTGTTCAACTTCACCTCCTCTTCATTTCAAGGTGTACCGCTTTTCGAACCTAGTTCAGTGTTAGTGCCCTTTTTGTCATTAGTAAGCTTAGGCGCTACACAAACAAGTAAACTCAAAACATAGGCAAGTTCGACACACAGCACAACGTAAGCGGGGCTAAGCAGAATAACACTGGCTGGGCTAAGCTAAAGCCGGCAAGGCTAAGCTAACAGCAGCTGAACTAAAGACACACTAGTAGACCTAACCCTGAACAAAACATATACAGCGGGCTCAGCCGCGAGCAAGAAAAAGCGGACGGAACCACAAACAAAACATACACCGCAGGCAACGCCGCAAGTAGGCTAAAGCGGACATACTGTAAGACGAGAAGTCCAGGGTGAACAGGACCAAACACGATAAATCCATAAGCAGCCGTTGCTGCAACACTAGCAGTCCCAGATAACGGAGGCGAACACGAGCTACCCAAAAGCGGCATTTCCCGCAACACCAAGTGTACAGGGGGGTTTCAGGACACAGCTGAGAAAATGCCATACAAGGACAATACCCCGCAAAGTGCATAGACTAGGGCCGAGCTGTAGCTTCTTCTTCACGTCATCTGCCACCCGGTGGAGAACCACAAGTGATGCCGTCTGCATAGCAAGCGGAGATCTGTGACATAGCCCCCAACAAGGAGTCTCCCAGACCATGTCTGGGCTCTTCTTTTGGGGCACTCACGGGAGATTTCCGGTCACCACCGTACGTGATCTGGGAGGGTGGTGTGAGGCCGGAAGGAGAGCACGGGTTAGAGGAGACCTCCTGCCCTCCAAACATCTCTGGGTAGGACGTCCTAGGTGTGGACACAGGCGCTGACTTCCTGGGCCAGGCACTGGAACTGACACTGTTAGAGCAGGCATGAACATCCTCGGCACTGGCACTGGAGCTGATGTCATCGGCGCCAATGTCCGTGGCGCAAGGGTAGGTGCAACTTGCTCAGATGAGGAGCTGAGAGTCATGTCTCATTCAGGTACGAAACTAGGTAGTGTGTCGTGCTCAGAAATGGAAACAAACGGCACATCAAACTCGGGTACGGAATTAAATGGCTCGTCTTGCTCAGGTACAGAACAAAGTGGTGTGTCAGGTTCTGGTACAGAACAAAGTGGAGTGTCTTGATCAGATACGGAAACAAACGGCACACTGAACTCGGGTACGGAGCTATTTGGCACGGTGAACTTAGATTCTGAGCAAAGTGGCGCGGCGAGTTCAGATACAGAACCAGGTGGTGCTAATGGCTCAGGCACTGAGCTACCGAGCACTAGAGGCTCAGGTACTGAGGTACAGGGTGCTAACTTGTACCTGGCCAATCCCTTCCAACAGCTGGTGAACTGGGGATCTAGCAGGTGACAGGCGAGTGACAGTAACTGCGGTTGGCTGGTCGACATTCGCCGTGAGCTGGCTGGTGGGACCTCTGCATCTAAGAAATCCCATGGGATGCCAAAACAAAACTCCAACTCTTCAAAAAATTGCTCACAGGTCCCTGCTTGTGCCTGCGGCCATACTTCTGCGGCCCATTGAAGAGCTTTGCCGGAGACAACCAATGACACTCGTTTGAACTCGAACACAGAGGGGAAAAATCAAAAATACCTGGTGCACTGTGACATAAACCGTTGCCATGAGTGCAGATCTCCATCGAAGCGAATACAAGGGGTAGCCCTGGAACCCGCCATCTCCATTTTGAAGGCGGGGTATTCTGTCACATCAGGGTGCACAGCAAGGGGAGGTCTGGGACAATCCTACCTTTGAAATTAAATCAACTTCACTGCACTGAAACTATACACTCGAACTATACATCACTCAAACCAGTATATCTGAATTTGCTCTGATTTAAATCGCTAGGAAATCAAAGGGAAAAACAACGCGCTTGTGTGTAATTTTTCGCGTGTAAACGGGCAACTCTGCCGTTCCCTCTTCCAATTTTTGTAGCTAAATAGATTTTATTTTTTATTGATTAGAAGTTTCATTTTTAATGTTATGTAGCACGTGAAGTGGTATTAGTTGTGTAAAGAAATTAACACAAATATGTGTTTGCAAGGAACAAATGATACCTGCAGTGTTTTAATAGGTGCATATTAAAGCAACATGGCAAGAGAGGGTCTGCATTATTGTGAATATATCACGGGAAAGAGGTGTTGTTAGGCCCGACGCGAAGTAGAAGTCCGTAACGCCTCCTTCCCGTGATATATACACAATAATGCAGACCCTCGAGTGCCTTATTGCATAAGAGCCGAAACCAGCACGAGCTACGTGCTAATGCTAACTGTTTAGCACCGAGGAGTACCAGTAGTGTAATGGGACGATCTGGGGGGTATTTCAGAAAGCAGGTTTAACAATCCCTGAGTTCAAATTTGAACTCTGGGTTGTCAAATCCTGAACTGTCCAACCCAGAGTTTTCGGTTTCAGAACAGGGGGATAACGTTTAGTTCAGTCAACTCCGAGTTACTTTAACCCTGAGTAAAGCTCGTGCACGAGGAGAAACAAAGCCCTCATCAATGGAACGCAGATAACACGGATCAGCACGGCACCGGGAGAAAAAAACGGCCTCAATCCTCACACTTCAATCCAGTGGAGTTAGAAATAGGTGCGTATAGATAATTTGAGCATACATTTAGGAAAAAAATAATACAGTAGCCAAATTACGTGAGCTGGTGTGGGAAAAAAAATGCTGCCCGAGTCAATGGCGTGAGTAATAACTGAAAAAAAATTAATTCCGAGTGTTCCACTTATTTTATTTTACGTGTGCAACCCAATTTGCAGGTGCAACCCAACAAGCACAAAATGTAGCTACTTATCAGAAACTGAAGATGAAACACAAAATATAGTTCAAACAGGTAAGGTATAATATCATTACATGCAATCGTCATGTTGTTTAGCCTACCCGACCTGATTAAATAATACTCAGTGGTTATGTCATATATGTAAGTAGCTAGTGAAATTTCCAAAGAGAGAAAAAAGTAAATTGTTCAGCCATTCCAACAGTATTTCATATTATCTATTTGAAAGCAACACCTACATGCCTTTATACATTCAAGTCTCCCAATTTCTTCAATGTTGAATGTGTTCAGATTTGAACTCCATTATAGCCAACAGAAAGAGGCTGAGGGCCAAAAAACAGGTGGGGGTCATCCACCACCTCTCACAGAGGCTGAAGAGATGGCCCTCATTCAAAACACTGGGTGACCTGTTGCTGAAGGCATCCCTGGAGGAAGCTCATCTGACCCAGCCACCCCCAGGACCCAGTGGCCTACATAAGAGGGTAGTCATTCAAATTAAGGATATAAACTTATGTACATTCATCACTTTGCCACTGTGGGATCAGTGATGCCCACCCATCCATTACTAGACACAACATGGCACACAGATTTTCTTGTAGCAGTGCAATTATTTGTAATTGACTGCTGTTACCTTTCCAGAATCATCATATTTCATGGTGACTCAGAGTTACATATTTGAAAAACTGTGATGCACACTGTTGTAGAAACAAAAGTCCAACATTGTCTTGTTTAAATTAGTAAAATTAGTTAAAGTTATAATTTAATTGTCTAGTCTTCCCCATTTTCTACCAGTTACTGTTGGTGTAATCTGGTGGAGCCGTAACAGAGCTCCATGCAGGTACAGGTAGTCCTCGGGTTACGACGCATCTCCCATTTACTGTATAAAGCCTTGTTTCGACTTAAGTGGTTTTGCGTCATAAACGTCTTAACGGGAACTTCGTGTTTGGTGTGCGTGGCGGAAGAATACATGGTTACGCGGCTTGTTTTTTGATAATTACTGTGTTAGGATAGGTGTTCGGGTAGGATAAGTGCTTACAGTATGTTATTTACGTACAGTATGTACGTATGTTCCGACTTACACCGAAAATCGGTTTACGACGCGACGTAGGAACGGATCAACGTCGTAAGTCGAGGACCCCCTGTATAAGTACTTTCAATTGTTCATTTGTATTGCAGGAAGGTAATGAGGAATCCTTGTCAGCTGCCACAGAGAGGGAAGATACAGAGAGGTTTACATCTTGAAAATCACATCTAACAGTTGATCATACAGAGTGCTGCTGGAAATTACAATGGGGAAGAAGGTCCATCCACCTTCACAGCACAATGTATCTCAGTAAGATGCTGTTCAGAATTGGCCCATGACTTAGACCTGGCACTGTGATATTCAATGCCGTTTTTTTGTGTTCCTGTAGCTCCCCATAAAAGGTGTATTTTTAGAAACAAATTGAAAAATCGAATTTAGAAATGGATCACATAAGGCTGCAGATATAAAAGACAATAATGGAAATACAACTGTTGGAACATCAGTTAAAGGTGGATGAGGTGCCCACAGGTGGATGATTTTACTTGTTTGAAGAACATAAAAGATATTAACCTCTGTACTGCATTTATACTTGCAGGAAATAAAGAAGACTTCATACAAAGACAGGCATATTGTTTTTATTTGAGACTGGGGAGGTGATAGACTAATCAGTAATGATGGTAGCAGATTGTGTCTCTCACTGCTCTTCCATCTCCTGCATCAGCGATGTGGTCAGAATTTATTTCAGGATTGGTCACTGGATGAGTGGGACACCAGTCATTGAGATCCCCAATGCTCGTCTCTACCCTGGCTCATGTCCTGCAGTGAGCCAAGTTATAATATTGCTGTTGGCCAGGCTCAGGATCAGAGCAAGGGGTCAGGAAATATGGCTGGCAGGGGTACCTTCTGTCTGTAATTACCAGACTCTCCTATCATAGATAATACAAGGATACAGTTTAAATTATCAGCACTGTTTGGAGAAAGGAAAACACTGCATTCCAGCATAAGAACCTTATCTGTGAAACATGGTGGTGGTGATAGGTATCATGGTTTGGGCCTGTTTTTCTGCATCTGATACCTTTGTCTCATTTGTTTAACTGGGTTCTCTTTAAATACTTTTAGGACTTGTGAAAAATATTTATGCAGAAATATAGTGTATACATATATATATATATATATATATATATATAGAGAGAGAGAGAGAGAGAGAGAGAGAGAGAGAGAGAGAGAGAGAGAGAGAGAGAGATCATACCTGGTGGGGTCACACTTTAAAAATGTTTCACACACAGTAAAGTTAGAAATTAGTTTCTGGAAATCCTATTAATACAACATAGTTCAAAAGTCAAACCGGCCTTTTTCCTACCTTCAGTTTTGTGCTCTTCCGCTGCCACATGTTCGTCATTTCAAAGCAATCAATGCACAGTGCTTGTTTGCCACCTTGCTGCTGATTACTTTTTTTTAACAATGTTCATCAGGTAGGCATTGATCACCTAACAGGAATAAAATTATTTGAATATGTATCACATTTTTGCGGCAAAGGGATAATGCAAGTGCAAATGTAACTATTTATTTAAATTCAGTTAAACACAAACTATTAGTAGCACTAAAAGCTTGACAGACACTGAAAAATTAGGACTTCAACAGTGATGCTAATCAAGGGGCTAACAGGTCAGTGATTAGTGAACATAGGGTGTGATCATATGACATGCAGGGACTGGTGAGTAGTTAAGTTCTGTGTCCATGGCAGTCTGAATCTATGCACATTTGTTAAAGTCAAAGTTTGTCTGATTAAATGTTAACGGAAACAAATAACTACTATGAACTGGTACTGTGTTAAGGATTGTTCCTGCTTTGTGCCCTGTGGTGCCAGTTAGGCACTGGCTTTCCCACAACCCTGACCTGGATTAAGCATGTATGAAAATTAATGAATGAATGAAGGAATCAAATAAATAAAAATTAAGTACCTTACCTCACTTTCAAGCTTTGATTCGGTGCTGTTTTTGCAATGTCCCAATAAAAAAGTTTGTATGGTCCAATTTTTGACAAAATGACATGAACATTTTTCCCTGCCCAGGCCTCTTTCATATCTAAAAAACAAACAAACAGTGCATTTGTCACAGGTGCCTCCGGCTTGACGCTAGTGGTCAGCGTTGAGCTACTTTTGCCGGCGGCATCTTTGGCAGCTTCTGTAATCGGTCGCCCCGTCAGTAAGGCGGCTGATTACAGCTAATGATCTGCACCTGCTTCCTCTGGCTATTTAAGAGCCTTGCCAGTGGAAGCAAGTGTCGGATCATTTCGACCCCGACAGACTTTGTAAGCCCCGATCCTCGCTAAAGGCGTTATTTATAAGGACTCGCTGGCCGAGCGTGCAACGAGACCTCAAACGTCTCACTCTCCGCTCTTTTTAGAGCCCCTGCGCTTCCCTTTCATTTTCTGTTTTGGTTGCTTGGCTTTTTATTTATTTTATAGGGTACAGAGGACAAACTAAGCTCAGGAAGGAGCTTAGCTTCCATAATGCAGTAATGCGTGAGGTAACCGCTAGGGATTTTTTAGATAGTGTAAGTAAAGTGTTTTTCTCGCTGTTTTATTTCTTTCTTGCAGCTCCTCACTGTCTGCTTCCCTTCCCTCGCTTCCTCTGCGTTACGCGACCGAGCTGCGGCTCAGCCCTTCTCCGCTCTCCGCTCTGTTTGTCTGCAGAGCTGCTGAAGCTCTGAGTGTGCGTGTGTGCGTGTGTGCGCTCAGCGGTGACGCAAGCCGGGGGGGGGGAATTCCCTACTCCTCTCTGCCATTCCCGCTCTTCTTTTCAAGCGCGCTGTTACGTCTCTGTGTGTGTATATGCAGCTCGCACATTCGCTGCTTTTGTGCACACACACAGAGACTCCCGTTATTTCTGTTGTTCATTCATTTAAATTTATTTAATTCAGTTTCATTCATTTTATGTCATTTCAGTTCAATGAAACCATCTGGAGCCAACTGCATTTGGGTCCCATCCTTCTTATTTAGTTTTTGGGCTTTTCCTAAATGGCGCAACCCCGTGACAGCATTAGTTTAGTAAAATTTTAAGTATTGTAAATACTGAATTTGCATATTAAGATAGCATATTAAGGTCTAAGTAGAGAGGTGCATTTCCTGAAGAAAATGCGAGTGTGATTGCAGCTCTGCTGTGGTTGACACTGCTCAGTGTAAATGAAATGCCCTATTCCATTTATATCCTGAATGATCCTGCAAAATGTTGTCACTAGCTCAAAATTTCATCTTCCTCAATGGATAACAGTGGGGCC
This sequence comes from Ancistrus triradiatus, assembly GCA_025084515.1. Lineage (NCBI taxonomy): Eukaryota > Metazoa > Chordata > Actinopteri > Siluriformes > Loricariidae > Ancistrus > Ancistrus triradiatus. The sequence goes on from JAJAGP010005396.1 coordinate 32,123, forward strand.
AGTTGTGGTGTGATCGGCACCCCTTCACAAAAACTCTATGCCAATTACAAGCTGAATCATCCTGCAAAATTTTGTGTCTCTAGCTTAAAATGGAGTTTTCCATTCATTAACATTGGGACGATTTTATCCATTTATTTCTCATGAGAAAACTTTGGATTTGATGGGGCGCTGTGCACCCCCTGACAGCCCTATCAAAAAGATTTATACAAGCCCATATGTCATCAATGGACAAACGTTTTAGAGTTCAAGTGGTGTCGATATCTGAAATAGCAGATAATGAAAGCCAGACAAAAACATGCAATAAGAATAAAAAGAGTTTTGGATAATAACGGCGTGATTGCTTACTGTAATCACACACAGTGTTCAGTGTAAAATGAAACACTGCAGTCAATTACATGAATATAAATTTGGTGTAGTTTTCGATCATTCTGGTTTGTATATTTTTTCTTTTTTATGCTTTCATACATTTTTCTGATGTGGAGAGGAATGTAGGACCAAGGGAGGTGTCAGCAGTCAGAGAAGAGATTTCAGTAGTTGCAGAGGAGGTGACAGCAGGTGGAATGGAGGTGACATTGGCTGATGGAGATGAGGTGACAGCAGGTGGAATGGAGGTGACAGAGGCTGGTGGAGATGAGGTGACAGCAGGTAAAATGGAGGTGACAGGCTGGTGGAGATGAGGTGACAGAGGCTGGTGGAGATTAGGTGACAGAGGCTGGTGGAAATGAGGTGAAAGCAGATGGAATGGAGGTGACAGAGGCTGGTGGAGATGAGGTGACAGCAGGTGGAATGGAGGTGACAGAGACTGGTGGAAATGAGGTGACAGCAGGTGGAATGGAGGTGACAGGCTGGTGGAATGGAGTTGACAGCAGGTGAAATGGAGATCTCAGTGGCTGGTGGAGATGCTGTGACAGCTGGTACGACGGAGGTAGCAGTAGCTGGGGAGGAAGTGACAGTGACTTGGGACAGTGGGGGAGGGAAAATACTGCTGACTTCAGGACGCCCTTTCAAATTTTTGGGTATCCTTGGGGTATGTTCTTGAAATATTTTCAGATGATCAATGTTGACCTTCTGGAAAGATTTTCCATTGGAGTCTACAAGGTCAGTGCTTTTCCCATCTATTTTGGTGACAGTAAAAGGACCAAGGAATTCTGGGTCCAGCTTCCTTCCTTTGCGTTGTTTGCTGCGAATGTTCCTTCTTAAGACTGCATCCCCGACCTGAAGGTTTAACTGAGGATGTTTAGATTGCAGCCTTCTTCTTGTTCTCTCCTGAACTTCTTCCAAATTCTCCTGAACAATTTCCAGGACCTTGTCATGTCTCTGAATATCAATGGCCACCTCTTCTTCAGAAAACATATCTTCAAAGGAACCATCAAACTGCAAAAATGTATGGCAATAAACAAAAAATTCTCAATTTTTCAGTGGCAACACAACATAATCTATTAAACAAAAAGGTTGCAGATGCAGTGTGTTATTATCTGCACTGTAATGACACTGATATGGCAATTGTGTGTGTGTGTTGCGATGGTATGAGCTGATCTGACACAGCAGTGATGCAGGAGATTTTAAACACTATGTATACTCAATAAGACAGTTGTTGGTCCACCTTGTATATATGAAGCAGATAGAAAGCCAGATGTGATCTGTTGCTGCACAGCTCATGTTAGTCATCCTCTGGTCCTTCAGCAGTGGTCACCTGGTGGTGCCTAGAGGATGCTGGTGGCTGGATATTTTGAGTTGGTGGACTATTATTTTATCTGATTGACTCATACCAACTGTATGGTAAGTCAAGTCAAGTCAGATCTATTTATATAGCGCTTTTTACAATGGAGCATTGTCTCAAGCAACTTTACAAATTTAGATTATCTCCTAATAACTACGTCCATTCCCAAATTGAGCAAGCCTAGGGCAACAGAGGC
>JAJAGP010005397.1:0-34037 GCA_025084515.1 Ancistrus triradiatus
TTTTTTGCAGGATAGTAAACGGTCACCTCAGGAGCTTTGTGGACGGAATGATGGAAACATGAAGGTCATTTTTCCCAGGAAGGGTTTGATCGCTGAGAGTACAGACTCCAGTGCTGTTCCTATTAAATCTGGTGACTATGTTCTGGTGAAAGTGAGTCCTAAACGTTTTTTCTCATAATTACATTTTCTTTACATTTCTAGTCACTTCAAGGTTTTTGAAAGTGACACATTTAATTAAAGTCAGTACTTCGTTGTGAGAAACCTATTATTGTTGTTGTTATTATTATTATTATTATTATTATTATTATTATAATTGTTGTTGTTGTTGTTGTACCTGTGCAGCACAGTGGTGCTGTGGTTAGCATTATGGCATTACAGCTCCAGACCTGGGTTCAATTTCCGGACTTGGAGTTTGCATGTTCTCATGTCCACATTTCAAAGACATGCATTAGGCCAGCTCTGAAGTATCCCTGTGTGTGTGCATAGGCCCTGTGTAGATCTGGTTCTCACCTTCCACCCTGTGCTGCCGGTTATTTCCCCAAACTCCTCAGTCCCATTTTCAGAACTGAACTGTATTAAGCCATGAATGAACTAATGAATGAATGAATTAATTATTGTACCTTAAAACTTCTCTTTTGTTTCTAGATTACCTCAGCAAACTCCCAAAGCCTGAGAGGTCATGCTCTTAGACTCACCTCCTTAAATGATGACAGGACACGGACGCCCGAGCAGCATCTTAATGACCAGGCAGCTGTGTGCTAATTGACACATTCAGACCTTCTCACTGGACTTATTTAAGGTGCAGACGGAAATCATGTATTTATTTACTGAAAGTCATATTTGTAATTATACCAACATCAGTAGTACCGAAAGGTTATACACTATCAAATAAAGGATTATGTCATACCAAGAAAGTAATACAAACAGGAAAACTCCGGATTAGCTAACTGATTATTAGCAGATCTCATGTGAGGCTCATCCTTTGAACTGAACATCTGTCCCGATCAGCATGTAATCCTGGAAGAACAGCAATTGTGTTAAGTTTAGATATGGTTCAAATGTCAGCTGTCAGTTAATATAGGTAAGTTTGTTTATACAGGTATGCACCGTTTAAAGCCCATCCACTCCAAGTCTGTTCACATTAACAACTGAGGTCTTAATAATTATAATTAACTACAATAGGAAAGTCAACCACCCAATCAACACTACGGATCCACAAGCAGAGGTGGGAGTTAATGTTTAAGACTGGACGTTTGTCATTCCTGTGTGTGTGTGTGTGTGTGTCTGTGTCTATCTAACTACCTTGCTCATTAGCTCATGTTTAGACTCTTCTAACTTGGTTGATGTGCTTAGGGACTTTTTTGTGCAAGTCACTTGTTTGTGTGGATGACTTTACAATACTTATTTGTACCAAGTTGCAAATGGCATTCGTAAGTGTATATAACTGTCCTATTGTACGTAGTACTCATACGTAGTAGGTTTGTCCGTGCACTACCTGTAAATTCTCTCTAACCTACAAATATATAACCTGGTTTCACATTCACCTGTCGAGTCTCTGTTTCATCTGGCTGATCTTCCATGTTGTTCCTAATACTGTCTATCAATGCATTTTTGGTCCATCAGACATTCCTCTTAAGTGTAATGCCTTTCCCCTGGACAGGACAGTACATTACTTACATTACAACAGTAATTCCAGATATTTTCTGTAATTACTGTTACTGTCCATAAATTAAAAATGTGATGCCATTAGGGATGCTGTGTAGACGGTAGTTTTCCTCTCGGGTTTTACTGGTATTTCTGATCAGTGTACAAAGTACCATGTAACAGTAATGTGATTACATTTTACTGTAACAAGGTAATGTAAAGCATTACAGTTAAATATTTTGCAATCACGTTGCAGGTACTAACATAATTGTTACTTGCATTTCTCACATTTTTCTGTAAAAGTATTTTTTAAATACCCAAATCATGAAACATTTCCTAAGCTGTTTTCTGTGAAATTTCAAAATGCCTTGCTGTAGCTGACTGCACAGCGTGTCATGTGACTGAATCACATGACTGTGCAACACAAAAACAGTTTGGATACAATGGCAGAGGACAAGAGTGGATGTTAGAATGGAGATATTCTTATTATTTTTAATTTGTGTCATGCTTTACACCCCTGTGCCCAGACAAGAATCATATCCAGTAATATTCACAAAGTTATCTACGGTCCCTGACAAAACACAATTTTCTTATTGACTGGTCTTGAATAATGTTCAGTTATTCTCACGCAATCAAGTTTTCTGTTACGGTTTGTTAGGTCAACGTTCGACAACATGAACACAGATTTTCCACTAAAACCCACAAAACTAAACCCTTACATTACAAGCACTCAAACTCCAATGCAAGGTTTCAAAATTCAAATAAAAATCAAGTATAACATCGAGTATAGTGAACTGACTATATATTCTACATTGCTACGTTTTGTTCCTAAATAAATCATGGAAAGAAATATTGTCTATCCTTTTTGTACTTTTCAGATTTGTTTGTAGATTTGATTCCAGTATATTTTTCCGGATTTCAGAATGTAACTTAAAAGTAAAGGAAGTAATGTGTAAAGTAATCTCATCCCACAATTAATGAGTAATCAGTAATGGATTGCTTTTTTGAGTAAGCTCCACAACGCTGACTCTAACACATTCATGTATCGTTTGCACAGAGTTTTCCTGTGAAAATACCCTTTATATTTACATTACAGTAGCATAAACAGACTATGTAACTATGGTAATGTCAGGCAAACATCCATTTTGGCCAACGACCTGTTTCACAGAACCTAATGAAGTCATTAAACAGCATCTACCTGTGTGTCTGTATCATACCTTCAGAATATGAAGCTGAGTGTTTGTCAGCACCATGTCACCAATGGTAGGCAGAGGATAACCCTGCTTAAGGCGAACTGCAGAGATTGGAGAGTTTTTAGACTGAAATGTTTCAAAACAAAAAATAATTTACAGGATCAAAGATGATGTACTCACCATTAACTTCTGGTATCACAGCAACATTCAAGATCATACTGAAGACGTTTTCGAGGGCTTTCACCTGTTGAATAGGACATTTATGTATTATACCAGCATGATTGTATTTTATTCAGCAAACATTTTTGTACTTTGGTTCTTCTACCTGGAATGGTCCGACATAAACTTGTTCCCAAGGTCATTGTGCAATCCTGTAAAAATGAAGAGTAGGCTTATTATGATCAAATGTTCACATTAAAGTTCTGTACATGTAATATTCAGGACCCTTACCCATTAAGGGTCAGAGTTCCAGCCACGTTGAGACCAGTGTGACGTAAAAATCTGAGCCCTTATGCTAGCATTCTGAAAGCAAAACCACATTATAAAAAAAAAATATTCATTTCAGAAGAGCTCTGTAACCCCAGGGTCCACACTTGTATGACTCACCACATTGAGGATAAAGAGAGGAGACAGTGTTAGCGTTGGGCTGAATAGCGTAGGCCGTTATCTGTGGCCGCTTGTCTGTATTCTCGCATTGTTGGGTTCAAAGGTGAAGCTCTCGGCTCCTTATCAGTCTTCATCAGGAGCTTCATCATAAGGCCAGGGTACTGCTTAGGCAATCTGACCAATAAACCAGTTAGAGGTGCATATTAAAGGGGCACTTCATCCACACATTATGTTATTAAAGCTGGAATACTCCAGTTTTGGTGGTGTGAGCTTAAATCTGTAACGTGTTTGTGGGATGAAGAGAAAAAGCCAGTACTTTCTGGAATGAGGATTCGCAAAGGACGTGGTGTTTCAGTCGAATGGGAGAACCTTCAGGAATCTGGCAGGAGGAAGTTAACAGTATATAACATTATTACATTATTTAGGGCATTACAAAAATGTATACACAATGCAAAACACAACAGCACAAAGGAGCTTATGCAAATATGAGTTATAGCCAGCAGTTTTTATATTGTGCAACGTGAAGCAACTAAGAGTTTTCTTAGAACCCATATAAAAAGGGCTGTAAAACTGCATGGTCCATCAGTCAAGCAAGTCCATGGCATGTTTCCACACACTGCTTGGATAACACTATGTAACCAACAAGTTTTTGTTCCCAGCTTTTAATGTTGATATTCCAATTGCTTATGTCTAAAAACAAATAAAAAATTGCTTACATTCTTCATAAACTTCGCCTTTTGTGACCACGGCACACGAAAAATTATGAATTTTATATATAGAAACAGGTCACCAACAGGCATGCCGAAGTATGCTTTGTAGGCCTCACACATCTTAGCAGATGCTTCCCCAGAGTACTTTTTCGCTCTTGTCTTTATAAAAATGGCCACATACATAGCAAATGCGTCTGCTGGAGGTATGCAACCTCTTTTTTGATGACCATCTAAATGGCTAAGTTGCTGTTGTACTGTAAGGAAAAAGGATGGTCTCGCCAAAACTCAATAAAAATGGTCAATCTTTATTCCATGCAGTATCAAAGTACAAGAGTGTACTGAGGATTCAGCAGAGCAAGACTGATCACCCGGTAGGCAGAGTAACACACAATACCTACATTTGAAAAGTAGTTGGTCCTTCCTAAGCTCCTCCTGTAAATGGGTGTGGGGTGGTGAAGTGTGGAATACCTGTCGTTATCAGAAACTGAATAGGAGAATGATTCACACCTGTCTGTCTAGGTCAGTTCCCCCTTGTCTGTGAGGGCTGTTGCCACTACCTATGCAATCCCAATCAATTAGATCCATGTCTCTCCGTCTCTCAGGAAGGGCTATAGTGGCCTATATAAACTGTAGTTTATACAAGCTACTTACAATTCTGTACAGTCCCAAGAATGTTTCTAGATAATTCTGGACAGTTCCCTAGAAACTTCTTGATAGTTCTCACAATCCAGAAGCTTCTTCTTCTTCTTCTAGAATTACGTAAAAAAATATCGCTAAACTTAGAATATCCTCTCTTTTAATGATGCGGAAAAACTGTTTCATGCGTTTATAACCTCAGGTTGGATTACTGTAACGCCCTTACTTACTGGATGCTCTAGTAAAATCTATAAATAAACTTTCAGTTTTAGTTTCAGAATGCAGCTGCCCCGAGTGCTAACTCGAACTAGAAAATTTGATCATATCACTCCCTGTTCTATCATCACTGCACTGGTTTTACCAGTCAATTCCGCATTGATTACAAAATACTTCTTATAACTTATAAAGCCTCTACATGGCCTTGGCCCCACATTATCTGAGTGACCTCTTAGAGTTTTCCAATCCAACTCGTCTACTTCGTTTCGCAGGGTGCAGGACTTCTTTTAGTTCCTAGAATTAAAAAAAGTCACAGCAGGGGAAAGGCTTTTCTCATACATGGCCCCCACTATGGAATAAACTTCCCACTATCGTTCGAAATTCAGACAACCCTCCAAAGTTTTAACGTCTAGGCTAAAGACATACGTATTTACGCAGGGCTTTTGACTAGATTTAGACCAGGTGCATGGTTTGGGTTGCTGGGGCCCGGAGTCCCTGGGAGTCATGTCTGGCCTGCCTGCCTTGTCCGCTAGCCGGGAGTGGTCGGGTGGGAGGTCTGGCTGAACTAGGCTTCGGTTCCTCGTGATCTTGACTCATGCATCCTTGCCTTAGAATAAGGGCAGAGCTGGGGGTTCATAGTCAAAGAGTCTTATGGTGATCAGAGACGTTGGGGTTGCTGTCTTCTGCCGCTCGTGGGGTTGCCCTATGTCTCATGTGATCCCTCTTCTTGGCTGTGTTTTTCCTTCCAGTTCTCCTCTTTCCTAGCTTTCTAGCTATGCTGCTATAGCTAATGCTGCCGGGGTCTCATTGCTACACTTGGCATCAGTGATTGACAATGGCATCAGTGATTGTTTTTAATAAACACTGTGCTCTTAATCAATAACTAATTCACATTTTCTGTTTTCTCTCCGAGCTGTGTTCCGGCAGTTCGGCCCCACACATGATGTACATCTGATGGAGCTCCACTGTGCATAATTCACATTTATTTCGACTCATAGACTCCATGACTTTAGTTTTCGCTCTTAGATTTTTATCATCATACCCGGGCCACTTAATGTCGATGTGCATACTTCACATTCTATTCAAACCTTTGACTCCATGACTTTAGTCGCTCTTAGATTATCATACGCTTACGCCGCCCAAGGAGGTTGGGTCCCTTTTTGAGTCTTGGTCCTCCAACAAGGTTTCTTCCTAGAACTAGGGGTCAAAGTCAAAGTCAAACAAGTCAGATTTATTTATATAGCGCTTTTTACAATGGAGCATTGTCTCAAAGCAACTTACAGGTTTAGATTATCTCCTAATAACTACGCCCAATCTCAAATGGAGCAAGCCTGGGGCGACAGTGGCAGGAAAAACTCCCTAGTTCTAGGAAGAAACCTTGGGAGGACCAAGACTCAACAAGGGACCCAACCTCCTTGGGTGGCGTAGATGATAAAATCTAGAGCGAACTAAAGTCATGGAGTCAAAGTTTGAATAGAATGTGAAGTATGCACATCGACATTAAGTGGCGCGGGGTATGATCATAAATCTAAGAGCGAAACTAAAGTCATGGAGTCATGGTCGAATAAAATTGTGAATTGATGCCACAGTGGAGCTCCATCAGATGTACATCATGTGTAGGGCCGGAACTGCCGGAAACACATCTCGGATTAGATAACAGAAAATGTAATTAGTTATTGATTAAGAGCACAGTGTCTTATTAACAATCACTGATGCCATGTCAATCACTGATGCCAAGTGTAGCATGAGGACCCCGGCAGCATTAGCTATAGCAGCATAGCTAGAAAGCTAGAAAGAGGAGAACTGGTAGGAAACACAGCCAAGAGGGATCACATGAGGACATTGGGGCAACCCCAGTCGAGCGGCAGAAACAGCAACCCAAACGAATCTCTGATAGGTCTACCATACTAGAATACTCTTTGAATATAACGAACCCCCAGCTCTGGTTGCCTTATTTTAAGGCAAGGATGCATGAGGTCAAGATCACGAGGACCGAAGCCTAGTTCAGCCAGGACCTCCACTCGACACTCCCGGCTAAGCGGACAAGGCAGGCAGGCCAGACATGACTCCAGACTCCGGCCCCCAGCAACCCAAAACCATGCAACCTGGTCTAAATCTAGTCAAAAAGCCTGCGTAAATACGTATGTCTTTTAGCCTAGACTTAAAACTTTGGGGGGTGTCCTGAATTTCGAACGATAGTGGGAAGTTTTTTATTCCATAGTTGGGGGGGCCATGTATGAGAAAAGCCTTTTCCCCCTGCTGTGACTTTTTTAATTCTAGGAACTAAAAGAAGTCCTGCACCCTGCGAACGAAGTAGACGAGTTGGATTGTAAAACTCTAAGAGGTCACTCAGATAATGTGGCCAGGCATGTAGAGCTTTATAAGTTATAAGAAGTATTTTGTAATCAATGCGGAATTTGACTGGTAAACCAGTGCAGTGATGATAGAACAGGAGTGATATGATCAAATTTTCTAGTTCGAGTTAGCACTCGGGCAGCTGCATTCTGAACTAACTGAAGTTTTATTATAGATTTACTAGAGCATCCAGTAAGTAAGGCGTTACAGTAATCCACCCTGAAGGTTATAAAACGCATGAACCAACAGTTTTTCAGCATCATTAAAAGAGAGATATTTCTAAGTTTAGCGATATTACGTAATTGAAAAAGAGCGGCAAGATTCGAGTGATGTCAAACTTGGGGGAGTGATGGACTGCTAATGTGCGCACTCAAAGGAGAGATTCTGAGTCAAATGTGACCCCTAAGTTTTTACAGACGGACTGGGCAATACTGGACCAGCCATCTAGATTTAGGATAGATTGTAGCTAACCTGTCCTCTCACAGCCTTGGGTCCACTAATAGCACCTCAGTTTTATCTGAGTTAAGTAGGAGAAAATTAAATAACATCCAATCTTTTATTTCCTTTACACAGTCCTCGATTTTGTTTGATTGTAAGGGCTGTCCATTAGTTTTGGCTGATATGTACAGCTGTGTATCATCTCCCCAACATAGCAGTGGAAATTAATGCCATGTTTACGAATAACTGAGCCTAGTGGCAGCATGTACAGAAGAGAATAAAAGCGGGCCAAGCACTGACCCCTGAGGCACGCCGATACTTCACTTTTGAGGAGCTTAGATCTTAGATTATTTATATGAACAAACTGTATACCGGTCAGTTAAGTAGGATTTAAACCAAGAAAGTGCTGATCCTTAATACCTACAGTATGTTCTAGTCTGTTTAGTAAAACCATCATGATCTATAGTGTCAAATGCTGCACTAAATCTAACAGAACAAGAAAAGAAACACATCCCTTATCTGAGGACATTAACAAGTCATTTAGTACCCTAATTAATGGCTGTTTCAGTACTATGATGGGCCTGAAGCCATACTGAAATGTTCATAAATTTCATTCCTTTGGAGGTAACTACAGAGCTGCTGATAGACAGCTTTTTCTAAGATTTTTGGACAGAAACGGTAGATTTGAAATTGGTCTATAATTAGATATCACACAAGGGTCAAAGATTGGCTTTTTTTAATCAGTGGTTTGATAACGGCAGACTTAAAGGATTCGGGCACATAACCTAAGGTAAGGGATGAATTTAAAATAACTAACACTGGCTCTATAACACTAGGTAATCTTTGTTTGAGTAGACGTTGTAGGAATTGGATCTAACAAACATGTTGATTGACTTAGACGAGCTGATCAGTGCGGATTAGTTCAGTATTAGTAATTGGGGTAAAAGATTCTAATCTTGATTTTACGGCTAATGGAAAACAGATGTCTTCCTAGTGCTGCATCTGGAAGGTTGCTGAACAGTTTGGTGATGTGATGAGCATTGAGTTTTTATGCCTAATGTTTTCTATCTTATCATAAAGAAAGTCATGAAATCATTACTTGTTAAAATTACACATAATGGCGAGAGTCACTTTCCTGTGGGTTTTTTTTTTTTTGTTAATTTGGAGACTGTATTAAAAGAGAAATCCTTGGATTATTCTTATTTTTCTCTATGATTGAAGAGAAGTATGCAGCTTTAGCTTTAGTGAGGGCTGCTTATACTCTGGCCATCCATGCGTCCCTCCAAGCAATCTTAAACACCTCCAATTTACTATGTCTTCCACTGCGCTCTTAAATGCCGTGTTTTTGCTTTAAGGTACGGGTGTGGTCATTATACCATGGGTGCTAGCCTTTTTTCCCTAATACGTTTGACCCTAGCAGGGGCAGTCGTGTCCAGGGTTTGAGCGAAGCACACATTCTAATTGCTCATTTACACACTCAAGATGATTTATCTCCGTAGGTGTATTAATTTTAGTCTGGTAAGGTTTTTAAATAAACGCAGCTGGAGTAGCAGATGTGGATGAGTGCGCTTGGTGTGATAACGAGGCAGAAGAAGATTTTATTTATTAGAGATAGCTCAAATACTAAAAGATAGTGATCTGAAATCGAATCACTTTGCGGGAAAACATCAAGGTTATCTATATTGATACCAAATGTTAATATTAGATCTAAAGTATGATTACAGCGGTGGGTTGGTCCCCATCACATTCTGAGTGATACCCATGGATTTCTAAGATGGACTCGAAAGCAATTTTTAGTGGATCCTGCTCAATTGTCAAAGTGGAATATTGAAATCACCTACAATTAAAGCCTTTATCTGTTGACAGTAGTAAGCAGGAAAGAAAGTTAGCAAATTCCTGAAGAAATTCTGAATAGGGACCAGGCGGGCGGTAAATAGTGATAAGCTGAAAAGAGTGTGGTTTTGACTTCCATACGATGGATCATTCACATTAAGAATCAGTATTTCAAAAGAATTAGCACTTGTAATGGGATTTAGCTTGTAACAACCTACTCTTTGTCAAAAAATTGTGCTAATGCCTCCCCCCCGACCATTAGGGACGAGACGACTAGCATGACTGTATCCAGGAGGTGAGGCTTCCATTTAAGGCTAAATATTCATCAGGTCTAATCCAAGTCTCAGTGAGGACAGAGAGCGTGTAAGCGTTTATCAGTGATCATTTCATTTACAATCACTGTTTGTTTGTAAGTGATCTAATGTTAAGTAGTCCTAGCTTTAGTCTAATGTTGTTATTTTCTTGGCAGCTATCTGTGTTTATACTAATGAGGTTATTAAAACAGACTTTTTGAGAGCGTTTTTACGTTTAGCGCAGATGCGGGTAACAACCACAGTTTTTCAATAATGTGGGTTCTTTTCTGGGTGACGGTGCATGGCTACCAGCAGACAGTTGGTTAAGCCGGTCTGTCTGCTGCCTGACCCCTGCTTCTGGATAGTCAGCCCTAACCAATCGGGCCATAAGACATGGGCAATGTTACAGGAGATGAGAAGCAGCACCCTCCCGAGAGTGGGATGGACACCGTCCCCATCCTAAAAGGCCAGGCTTACCCTCAAAGGCTGTCCAGTTGTCTTATAAGCCCCACGTTTTTCCTTGCAGTGGCAAGGAGTTTTTCCTTGCCACTGTCAGCCCTAGGCTTGCTCAATTTGAGATTGGACGTAGTTTTTTTAGGAGATAATCTAAACCTGTAAAGTGCTTTGAGACAATGCTCCATTGTAAAAAGCCGCTATATAAATAAATCTGACTTGACTTGACTTGACTTCAGTATCTTGAAATATGGCGAATATCCTTCAAAATAGATCAATTTCAAAATAAATCATTGGGGGTGCTGGACCACAAAAGCAAAGTTTACAGGGAATAATAACTTTTTCTATTCATTTAGGGTACAAACAATCAGGAAAACACACTTAACAACTGGGAACAAAAATTTTTTTGCAAATTGTTACATGGTGTAATTCAAGTATGATTTGATGAACAGTAGGATAAAGCCATGCACTTTTCATTGCCCATAGTAAAACATAATTGATAATATGAAGTGTGAAGTGACAAGAGAGAATATAAAGGAAGTAGAAACATGAAGTCTCAGTAAAGAGTGTGACGTAGATCCATCTCCATCATACATTTTATAATTTTGTCTAATATCTCACCACCAAGAATTCTGGACTAAGAGTAAAGAGTGCTCTTTGACCCTACCCCTGCTCACAAATTCATCATTTGAACTGTTGCTTTGGAAACAATTGAAGCTTTTTGCTGCCATTTGGAGCTGTCACAGACTCTGTTAGCTGGGCAATGTCAAGTCATTCTTCCACACAGAAATGGGAGAAATAAAATGTTAGTTTCTTTTATTTTGATTTGATTTCTTTTATGCATCCTTTTTGTGGGGTTAAACCAAGATGTCCCACCCACTGTTGTCATAGCTTCTGATAGGTTGATTAAATGCCTAACATTGAGTCAGTTTGGCTGGCATACAAAGTGATCAACTTCATTGCTTTGTTTTAGTGCATCAAGGACCAGAGAATATTGCCCACAATGCTAAGACTTTTCTTAGAATTTCGTCACTAAGAGCAACTCCTAGCACCAAGAATCTTTATGAACGTTTTCCCCATCAGTCTGCATTCAATTCCCCATAATGAAAAAGTGGAATTTTTTTTTTGTAAATCTATTAAAAATTGATTTACATGAAAAGTTGATTTTTTTTTTTTTTTTTTACATAACACCTCAACATAAAATGTGAAAAAGCGAAAGGGTCTGAAGACTTTCCTGTTTCACAGAACGTAATGCAGATGTTAAATAGCGCATACCTGTAGTGAAATATTTTTGTTATTTTGTCGTATGTGTATGTGCATATTCAGTTCTTGTAAATAACCAATTGCACGAGTGATGGCCATCCCTTTTTGTTTATAACTTCACCATGTCATCTGTTTACTTGGGGAGTCTGAGAATTCCAGCGCTGTTGTACACAAAGCCAGCTGAGTTGGGGGTAAAAGCCGATACTCCAATATACAGCATGTTGCTGTCCTGAGGGGGCAGGGAAAAAGGTGTTGGGGAGAACGGGGGCTCCTTATGATGGCCGATATTGTAGAATTCCCCCTGCAAAGTGAGCAATGCAAAGATAAGTCTCTAATATACTTCGAAATGCAATGGTAATGCTAGTTAGCGTAATGTTGCTTAGCTCACCTTTAAACTGAGGTCAAACATGGAACTAGAAATGACAGGAGACTCCAACATGGAATAGTCAATTTCAGCGTATTTGTCAACTTGGGCTAAAACTAAAGGATTGGAGGATTGAGAATGAGGTTTCTGAGAGTCATGTATGCAGAGGTGTTATATAGATGTTTAAGCCTTTGTATCTACCATTTAATGTTTGCAGGTGGGGATTCATTTTATTTATGCCTTCAGCCACAAGAGGACAAATCTGAAACAACAGACAGTTCAATGAAATAAGAGCACCTTATATTATTCTGTTTAATATACCGTAGTTTGTCTAGTAGGTACCTGGCTCTGTAGTGCATTGCGTATAGCCTTATCAACGTAGTCACTAAACAGATTATACAGCCAGCTGGGTGGGGTAGGAATGAAATAAAAGTATGTTATGTACAGTAACAATGACTTCAGTTATATAACTTATGAAGTGGAGGGAACTACATTTCTTGTTTTGCAAAGTAACAAGAGTTTGTAGTGATTCCTATTGACTTTTTTCACTTCAGAAATTGTGTGCTACACAATTATAATGCTACAGAGAACCTTATAGGTGTGTATGGTCAGTGCTTTCCTTTCAACTTCATTAAAACGTGGCAATTAAATATCTACAAAAGTATTGTATTTACTGTATTATTAATTATTTGTTGTGGAATTGACTATTTTAGCTGATCCAGTATCTCACTGCTTACAAGAAATTCACCTTGTGGTGAAGTAGCTTAACCTCACACTGAAAAAGCCAAATTAATTGAATTCAAATTAGTCTAAGAAAAAATCCTTCAAGAAATAATAATTATTAACAAAACTAAATATGCCTCAAGTATTGGTTATATAGAACTGTATTTAAAAGCAATAATACATCATCATTTAGTGGAACATGGAGATTGGTGGGAAGTGTATTCCTCCACAAAACAACCCCCCAATTCTGGGCCTGGTTTTAAGTCATTATTATGGTTATCATAAAATGCAGTCTAGTGTTTTCTTACTGTTAAGAGTAACTGGGTCAGTTACCTGGCTCCTCCATGGAATTTGATATCAGGTAGACCAACATAGGCTTCACAGCTGGCACAGCTCACCACTGGACGGCCGGTGTAATCACTCTTGACGCCAATGGTTGTGCCGATGTTGATCCATTTAATAGCCAAATCAAAGTAACCACTGTCTGATCTACAAAAACAGGGAATCGTCAACAATTATCTAATACAATAAGATGCTCAGAAAATAAATAATCACTTCTTCTTACATAAATAGGTATTTGACTCTCCAGTTGCCACGCAGGTTAATGTAGGCATGGTTAATGGACAGACTCACTCCAGTGCCAGGTACCAAACCCACAGTGGAAGTGGGCAACCCAAGATTCACGATTTTTATCCTGAACATAGAAATGGTGGGATAGAATCATGGTTATTAGTGTTTGTCTACAAATTGTCTACAAATCAAACGAATCATATTTCACATTTACCTCATCATCCAAACATTTATTATCAATTATGCACTAGAGAAACAAGGATTATGTTATGTACATTTACAATTACACAACAAAAAGAATTCAATGTATTCAGAAAGTTAGGGGTTATGAGCCACAACTGGCTATGCTGGAAGTTGAACCCACAACAGTCAGGTCAGTTAGAACAATTAAATGGTCTGCTAAAGAAATCAGAAAAGACCAGCATATGTTTAGTTTGGATTCTGGTATGGTGGTCATAAAATCCTGGGGTAGAGAGTAAGCAGGTAATGCAATGCTGGTGTAGTGACCTTCAGGTCTAAAGCTAAACCAGCAAGCATTTGCTATTCCACTAGCACGTGCACATGTACAACACAGGGAGGCTTGAGATCCCACAGCATCCCAAAGGTAATTACACATCGCTGAGACTTTAGTTTTTCCATTTCTCCTTTCATAATTAAAACTGCATTTATGAAAATTAATGAACTTGTTTTTGCATTTCAGCTTAAAGTGGAGCACTATTTGCATATGTAAAAGCAAGCTGTTAATGCTGTTAATCAGTAAGAGGCTAGGCAGTGTTATATTATTTGTCACATGAGTAAATTTTCAAATATTGGCCTGTATGCAGTCGTATATGCGGGGGCTCACACTGAATCGATGTAATGTGGCTAGAACCTGTGCTCCTTGTGCTTCATACAGTGGGGCAAAAAAGTATTTAGTCAGCCACTGATTGTGCAAGTTCTCCTACTTAGTAAATCATGGAGGAAAATAAATAAGTATTTGGTCACCCAAAAACAAGCAGACCTGTAACGTCTTCTTTAAGAAGCTCTTCTGTCCTCCACTCGTTACCTGTATTAATGGCACCTGTTTGACCTTGTTATCTGTATAAAAGACACCTGTCCAGAGCCTCAAACAGTCAGACTCCAAACTCAACCATGGCCAAGACCAAAGAGCTGTCGAAGGACACCAGGAAGAAAATTGTAGACCTGGACCAGGCTGGGAAGAGTGAATCTACAATAGGCAAGCAGGTTGGTGTGAATAAATCAACTGTGGAAGCAATTGTAAGAAAATGGAAGACATACAAGATCATTGATAATCTCCCTTGATCTGGAGCCCCACGCAAGATCTCATCCCCTGGGGTCAAAACTGCACGGAGGGACCTGATGAATGATCTGCAGAGAGCTGGGACCAAAGTAACAAAGGCTACCATCAGTAACACACTACGCCGAGAGGGAGTCAGATCCTGCAGTGCCAGGTGTGTCCCCCTGCTTAAGCCAGTACATGTCCAGGCTGAAGTTTGCCAGAGAGCATATGGATGATCCAGAAGAGGATTGGGAGAATATCATGTGGTCAGATGAAACCAAAATAGAACTTTTTGGTAAAAAACTCAACTCTTCGTGTTTGGAGGAAGAAGAATGCTGAGTTGCATCCCAAAGAACACCATACTTACTGTGAAGCATGGGGGTGGAAACATCATGCTTTGGGGCTGTTTTTCTGCAAAGGGGACAGGACGACTGATCCGTGTTAAGGGAAGAATGAACAGGGCCATGTATCGTGAGATTTTAAGCCAAAACCTTCTTCCATCAGTGAGAGCATTGAAGATGCAACGTGGCTGGCTCTTCGAGCATGACAATGATCCCAGACACACCGCTCGGGCAACGAAGGAGTGGCTCCGTAAAAAGCACTTCAAGGTCCTGGAGTGGCCTATCCAGTCTCCAGCTCTCAACCTCAAAATTTGTAGAGGAAGTTGAAAGTCCGTGTTGCCAAGCGACAGCCCCAAAACATCACTGCTCTAGAGGAGATCTGCATGGAGGAATGGGCCAAAATACCAGCTACAGTGTGTGCCAACCTGGTGAAGACTTGCAGGAAACGCTTGACTTCTGTCATTGCCAACAAAGGTTATGTTACAAAGTATTGAGCTGAACTTTTGTTATTGACCAAATACTTATTTTCCACCATAATTTACAATTAAATTCTTTAAAAGTCCTACAATTTGAATTTTTTTCTCATTTTGTCTCATAGTTGAAGTGTACTTATGTTGAAAATTACAGACCTCTCTCTCATCAATCAGTGGCTGACTAAATACTTATTTGCCCCACTGTATAAATCTGAAAACAGGATCTCATGCATGTTGGTTGGTGAGTAATAAATTTATTAATGTGGGACTTACTTTATAGACACACTGTAATAGTCCTAGTTCTCTTAAGTATGACATTTGTTGGCTGTAGGATTCTTTCTGCTGAATTTGTGTAGGAGGTAATGCTGCTTGTTAATCAGTAGATTTATGTGGGTTTACCCAATACAGATATGTAACGCATGTGTTGGTGTAGCCTTAACTTGCATTTTGATAAGAAATTACAATTACATCTAGGCATTTAGAAGATGCCCTTATTCAGAGCGACTTGCAATCTTAGCAATTACAGCTGTTACAATACAAGCTGTTGTGGGTTAAGGGTCTTGCTCAAGGACCTAAAGGTGGCAGCCTGGCAGAGGTGGGATTTGAACCCTGGACCTTCTAGTCCATAGTCCAGCACCTTAACTGCTAGGCTACCACAGTCCCAATTAATTACACAACAAAAGCAATACTTCAAAACAATTTTAAGTTAAAAAAAGTATAATAATTGTAAAAAATGCATACAAACCAATTTACATGTAATATATGCAGCACAGAACAAACAGATGGACAGACACAGTATGTGTGCGAGTAATCCACATATCTGTACATATCATATTTACAAGTTCTCAGGTATTTATTTTGTTTATCTGGTTGGTTGCTTCCGTGTTGTTTTGTGGTGATTACACTTATCACTGTTAGGGATAGGAATCACAGGGCACCTCACAATACAATATTATCATGGTATGTTGCCCACGATAACTATGATATTGCGATTCTGTGATACTTGATTTACTGCAAGACAATCCCCTAAATACATCATGATATCTTTGTAACTTAAGATAAAATACTCCTAAACAGGCAAATAGCAGGAAGAATGTTTCCATTAATGTCAGTTTCACAGAATTTCACAAACAATATGAAACATTAACACACGTTAACACACATGCACTGCCTGCAAATAATCCATTTCTGTGTGTCACTAGTCCAACATAAAATAGCTAATAGCCAGAAAGAGAGCAGCAGTTAAAATCGAGCAGTGTACTGTACCGTGACGTACTGTACCGTGACCTTTCACATGCCACTGGCTCTTTCTACATGACAGTGGCCCCTAGCGGTACATGACACTTACTGCAGTGGCTTGGCACACATGCCAATGCCAAGGACAGTGGCACGCGACAGTATAAAAAGCGCCCCTAGTGGGGCATGACAGTTATCGCAGTGGTTGGCTTGCATGACAGTGGCAAAGTGGCAGTGTCACAAGTGGCCCCTGTGTCACAAGACACTCATTACAGTCCACTGACTACATGAAAGTGTGGAGGCAGAATCTAATATAATGTAACATGTATAAGTTACATATAGCATTGATGTCCAGAAATACCGATCATTATTTAGGCCTGGACAGCCTTTTTAGACATCTTGCAGAACATGGTTTGGTTCTATGACTAATTTATCATCTGCAATAATCATTGTCACTCACTAAGTTAACAGTAAAATAAAATCCCTCACACCATGCAATAAACTAGTACTTTATTATATGTGAAATATTTTTATATATGGTTTTACGAAAACAATAGTCAATGCTACAAGGCTATTGTGCAGCCATTCTACATCTTTATCCTGAACTGCTAGTGGTCTTATGGGATGGTAGTTCTCTATGAGTCGATTTAATATTAGCATAATTTAGAGAGAGCTGCTAATGGTCACCTGTTTTTAAAACTGTATTGAATACAGAGTTGTATTATAATTTAGTAACATGAAAAAATATAAAATCTAAAAATGTTCATTTTTTTGTAGTCAGTGGAGGATTTAGACATGGACTATATGGGCAGCCGTCCAGGGCTGCACAGGGTGCCGACACACAACCACACGTGTACACAAAAGAATTAAAATTACTGGCCAGATTTCTTATGGTGATGTAATTGATGACTTTGCATCAAAGAAAGGAAGAAAGGACCTTTATGACCTGACCCCAACTGTGCTAACCTAATGAAAGCTAGTGACTTTGGTGGGATCAAGTTTCACAACAACAACTAGTACAAGCAGGGATATCCAGTGTTTACACATTTGCAGACTGATAAAACATTTATTTTATTACTTATTAAATATTAAATTAAATTAATTAAATTATATTAATGGCATTAAATTTGTAATTCCATTGTAGCAAATTGGAATGGTTAAAACAAATTAAAACTGCTCCCTATACATGCATTTGTTATGACGGCATTTTCTAAGCGGTATAAAACAACAAAGGGCTATGTATTTTTCATTCCCTGACAAACAAATTCTATTTCATTAGATAGTTTAGAGAGGAGCGACTGGATGAGCGATTCTGCGACTCAGACAAACCAGAGTCGGTGCAGTCTTGTCAGCAGCAGGAGTATGCATCGTGGCAGGTCGGGCCCTGGGGCCAGTGCACCACAACTTGTGGCCCCGGCTATCAGATGAGGGCTGTCAAGTATGTCGTGGGCACATATGGCTCTGTCATGGACGATACCGAATGTAATGCAGCGACGCGGCCGACCAACACTCAGGACTGTGAAATCTCTCCGTGTCCAGTCATCCACCCTGTTTCTCCAGAAACCAAACCGGTGCCTCATCCTGGCCTCAAAACGCAGTGGCGCTTTGGATCGTGGACTCAGTGTAGCACCACCTGTGGAAAGGGCATGCACAGGCGTTATGTAAGATGTTGTGATAATCAGGGTGGAGTTGCAGAGGACTCGGACTGCGCTCACCTCCCCAAACCCCCTGCTACAGAAATCTGCTCTGTGGTGGCCTGCGGTCAGTGGAAGGTCCTGGAGTGAACTCCTGCGGTCAGGGTAAAGCCACTCGGTCAGGGTAAAGCCACTCGGGAGGTCCAGTGTGTGAACTTCAGCGATCAGCTGGTGGACATGAGCGAGTGCGACCCTGAAGATCGGCCCCGTACTAAGCAGGAGTGCGCTATGCTCCAGTGCCCATTTCGCCGGAGCAACCATGCTGGTGTCCCTTCCAGCCCGGACTTGCATAAAAAGGCCGCGCCCAACCAAGAGAAACCAAGCGGGGTGACCTCAGTCTCAGTGGAGGACCGGACCATGGGGAGCGTGCTCGAGCACATGTGCTGGTGGATTCCAGAGGCGGGTGGTGGTGTGTCAGGATGAGAACGGATTCCCAGCCAGCAGCTGTGATGAGAGCGTTCAGCCTGCACAACAGCTTTAATGTGAGTCCAGACCCTGCCCACAGTGGGTCTACGGCAGCTGGGGTGAGTGCTTGAAACCCTGTGGCGGGGGGATAAAGACCCACCGGCGAGAGCTTCAGCGACCAGAGCTGTGAGATCCTGGACAAGCCGCCGGACTGAGAGCAGTGTAACACTCACGTGTCCTCAGGCGGTCCTCACTGGAGTGCGGCCCCGTGGAGCTCGGTATGCCCGTAACACTCCTCCATCTCTCCTTAACCCATCCTAACCCTCAACTCAAGGATCGCTCTCTAACACCAATGGGCACAAACGAATTTCACAGCACATGTCCAGCGACTAAAGGGCTGCAACTCTGAACAGAAACGGAAAGATTGACTTCATTCAGGATCAGAATTAGTTTGTAGTTTAACTTATTAAACCAGACGTGTAGTTATTTTTATTTGTACATATTCCTATAACTAGTATGTGAACTAGTAGTGTGTGCATTCAATGTTTTTACTTTTTATTACATGCCTGTTCTCATGGTAAAGCTGGGGAGTAACTTTTGTACCAATTCTCCCAGCCTACATGTGAAAAGGTCTGAAGAGAATTAGTGCTGTATAGATCCTGCTCAAGATGTACACATTTGGCCTAGACCTCCTCATGTTTGGTTCGCACTTGTGTATGTTGCATATTCATGGATCGTCTGCAGCAGTATTTCAGTCGGAACCCTCTCCGATGAGGGTACACTAGCTAAATATTTCCTTATACACACAAAACTGTGAGCATCCATAGCACATTTCAGAAACGGTGCTTAATATGAACATATGAGCTTTTGTTTTGTATTGCTGCCTTCACGTGTTTATTGGATGATCCCACTTCCCCTTCAGAGTTTAATTCTTATGTAGCATTTGTTGCCAGTCTCCATAAAAACAAGATACTAAAACACTTTATTTTGCAGCAATAGATGTCCAAGAAGTTGAATCTGTTCATCTGGACATAGATTTTGTTGGAGAAACGTTTCGTCACTCATCTAAGTGACTTCTTCAGTCTCAGCAGTTGGAAAACTCCCCCAATCTTATATACAGCACCTTTGCATAACGACTGGTACCAGCACCATTGCATAACAATGGGACCGGTGATCAGTTTAATATGCAGATTGACGTGTGCCATTCACACAGGATTGGGGAAGGGCTGCGATGGCCCTTTCATGGCCAAGACCAAAGAGCTGTCAAACGACACCAGGAAGAAAATTGTAGACCTGGACCAGGCTGGGAAGAGTGAATCTACAATAGGCAAGCAGGTTGGTGTGAATAAATCAACTGTGGGAGCAATTGTAAAAACAATGGAAGACATACAAGACCATTAATAATCTCCGTCAATCTGGGGCTCCATGCAAGATCTCATCCCGTGGGTCAAAATGATCATGAGATCGGTGAGCAAAAATTCCAGAACTACACGGAGGGACCTGATGAATGACCTGCCGAGAGCTGGGACCAAAGTAACAAAGCTACCATCAGTAACACACTAAGCCGAGAGGGACTCAGATCCTGCAGTGCCAGTACATGTCCAGGCCTGTCTGAAGTTTGCCAGAGAGCATATGGATGATACAGAAGAGGATTGGGAGAATATCATGTGGTCAGTTGAAACTAAAATAGAACTTTTTGGTAAAAAGTCAACTCGAACACATACCTACTGTGAAGCATGGGGGTGGAAACATCATGCTTTGGGGCTGTTTTTCTGCAGAGGGGACAGGACGACTGGTCCATGTTAAGGGAAGAATGAACGGGGCCATGTATCGTGAGATTTTAAGCCAAAACCTCCTTCCATCAGTGACAGCATTGAAGATGGAACGTGGCTGGGTCTTCCAGCATGACCCCAAACACACCGCTCGGGCAACGAAGGAGTGGCTCCGTAAAAAGCATTTCAGGCTCCTGGAGTGGCCTAGCCAGTCTCCAGACCTCCAGCCCATAGAAAATTTGTGGAGGGAGTTGAAAGTCCGTGTTGCCCCAAAACATCACTGCTCTACAGGAGATCTGCATGGAGGAATGGGTCAAAATACCAGCTACAGTGTGTGCAAACCTGGTGAAGACTTACAGGAAACGTTTGACCTCTGTCATTGCCAACAAAGGTCATGCTACAAAGTATTGAGTTGAGCTTTTGTTAGTGATCAAATACTTATTTTCCACCATAATTTACAATTACATTTTTTAAAATCCTACAATGTGATTTCCTGGATTTTTTTTCTCATTTTGTCTCTCATAGTTGAAGTGTACCTATGATGAAAATTACAGACCACTCTCATCTTTCTAAGTAGGAGAACTTGCACAATCAGTGGCTGACTAAATACTTTTTTGCCCCCACTGTATTGTCACGGTTTGCTGCTGTGTTTCCTCCCTGCCGCTTCTCTTCGCCCTAGGGGCGATCCACCGGACTGGAGAGCACACGATTGAGTCATGCGATTGCTAACCTGCTTCAGCTGTTGTGGACATTATTTAAGGGCAACTCTAGCGCTGGTATGTTGCGGGTTATTTGCCGTTCATTTCCGGTTTTCCATGTTTCTTTATTCTGGCTTTAGCTTCGGTTTTGGCTCTGTATTCTGTGTTATTCTGGTCGTGCGTTTCTGCATACTTCTGTGCTGTTTTGTGAATGCACCCTCCGGCTAGCTCTTGTTCCGCCTGTTCTGTGATAAGCCTGCGGTTATCATTTGGTTTCGGGTATTATGTCTTTGTTGTTTGTTTATTGCGTTGCCTTTTGCCGCATTGACCTCAGTTGCGTTTCTGTTTGATGTCGTTCGTGTTGTTTACTTCCTTTTGATTAATAAATATTTTTATTTATATTCAGAGAACCTGAGCTCGTCTCCATGTTAATTCTGAGAACCCGAATCATTACAGAATAACCTGCCGAAGTATGGAGACGGCAGGATCTCTGAATCTTGTACGTTTGACCGATAGGTTTGATGGTAATCCGGCTCGAACTCCATTCTTAGGTCAATCTTTTTTAATTATTTCATTTTCCCGTCGGACTATGAGCAGGTTGTATTTATTTTTTCGTTACTTTCGGGTAGGGCGCTGCGTTGGGCCACTGAATTGTGGCCACTTCTTAGAATCGGTACGGTGAAGGAGTTTTTCGATGGCCTCAAGGCTGGGTTTGATGCTCCTGTTGTTCAGTTACCTGAATTCAGCCAGAGTGTGCTGGATCCCCAATTCACCACTTGTAGGAAGGGGTTGTCTAAGCACAAGCCTGCACCTCGAAGTTCTGTATCTGAACACGCCACGCCTCTAAGTTCTGTTTCTGAACAAGTTAGCTCAGTTATTGAGTCGGTGGTTTTCATTGTCCTGTTTTTGAACAAGGTAGCTCAGTTATTGAGTCGGTGGCTTTTCATTGTCCGTTGTTTGAGCACGCTTGCTCAGTAATTAAGCCGATAGCTTCTTTTTGTCCTGTTCTTGAACAAGCTAGCTCAGTTATTGAGCCTCTCATTGTCCTGTTTCTGGACCAATTAGCTCAGTTGTAGAGTCGATAGCGACAGATGTTCGTGTTTCTGAACCCGCTAGTATCATGCCGTTTCCTACGCCACGGACACGTGCGCCACGGACATACGCACTACAGACTTTTACACCACCGACATTAGTGCCAACTCCCACGCCACGGACACTAGTGCCAGTGCCAGCTTTAAGGGTGGCAGTTCCAGTTCCAGCGCCTGGGAGGGTGTTGATTACTGTGCCAAGACTGTCGGTTTCAGGACCTGTGTCAGCATCAAGGGCGACGGATCCAGTAGCCGTGCCGAGGGTGAGAGTACCTGTGCCAGCACCGAGGGCGACTGATCCAGTAACCGTGCCGAGGGCGAGAGTACCTGTGCCAGCACCGAGGCCGACTGATCCAGTAGCCGTGCCGAGGGCGAGAGTACCTGTGCCAGCACTGAGAGCGACGGATCCAGTGGCCGTGCCGAAGGCAAGAGTACCTGTGCCAGCACCGAGGGCGACGGATCCAGTAGCCGTGCCGAGGGCAACGGATCCAGTGGACGTGCTAGAGGTCTGCAGTTCCAGGGGGATCGTTCAGAGGACCCAGTCAAAGTTTGGGATCATTCGCCTCCTGGACCACCAAGGGGTCCGCCTGTCCAGTGGTTCGGACCCTCCGTCCAGCCTCCCACCACTCACCTGGGTTCGGTGCTTGCGCCCGGAGAGGAAGTCTCCAGACTTTGGTTTACGCCCGAGCTGCGACTCGGACTCCGTGGGGGGTTATGTCATGGTTTGCTGTTGTGTTTCCTCCCAGTCGCTTCTCCTCGCCACCGGACTGGAGAGCACACGAGGGAGTCATGCGATTGCTAACCTGCTTCAGCTGTTGTGGACATTATTTGCTATTCATGTCCGGTTTTCCCTGTTTCTTTATTCTGGCTTTAGTTTCGGTTTTGGCTCTGTATTCTGTGTTATCCTGGTTGTGCGTTTCTGCATACTTCTGTGCTGTTTTGTGGATGCACCCTCCGGCTAGCTCTTGTTCTGTGGTAAGCCGAGGTTATCGTTTGTTTTCGGGTATTATGTCGTTGTTGTTTGTTTATTGCGTTGCCTTTTGCCGCATTGACCTCAGTTGCGTTTCTGTATGATATCGTTTGTGTTGTTTACTTCCTTTTGTTTAATAAATATCTTTATTTATATTCAGAGAACCTGCGCTCGTCTCCATGTTAATTCTGAGAACCCGAATCGTTACATGTGTAGTCATATATATTATATTGTGTATATATAATAATAATAATCAGCAGCTGCAGCAGCGACAGCAACAGCATAATAGTTATAAAAGTTAAACATATAGGCTACAATCACAGAGCGAGTGAAATGGTTTAAAGCAAAGCCTGTACTGAATAACATAATTATAAACATTCAGAAATAAAAATAAACATATCAAATGCACAACACATCACAACAATTGCAACATATCAAATGCAGAACACACAGTAAATCATAGTGCTACAATACACTATTTCACCATTCAGGTTCATATGAAGACATCTAACTGTATTCTAAATTCTAAATGATCATAAAACCTAGAGTTGTATAAAAATAAATCCCATATTTTGCTGAAATTATCTAAAAGAAATGCAGGGAGTCTGTATGTTAAGAGGTTTAAGTTATATGTTATAAATGCGTACTGCATAAGAGCCATGTAAGCCTTGCCACTACACTGATCAGCGCATAACACATATGGGCTGGTTACCCAGCTTCATGTAACACTGTCATGTAAGCCAAGCCACTGCGATAACTGTTTCATTCTGTCGTGTGCCACTGTCATGAGCATTGTCATATACACCAAGCCACTGCAGTAACTGTCACGTACCGCTAGGTACACTTGTGACAG
This sequence comes from Ancistrus triradiatus, assembly GCA_025084515.1. NCBI lineage: Eukaryota > Metazoa > Chordata > Actinopteri > Siluriformes > Loricariidae > Ancistrus > Ancistrus triradiatus. Next base: position 24,107 of record JAJAGP010005397.1, read on the forward strand.
TGGCACGTGCCACTGTAATGTAGAAAGGGCCAGTGGCATGTAGAAACGTCACGGTACAGTACACTCCACGGCTTTAACCCCCTCTCTAAGCTTACAGAAAAAATGAATACAAAATAAAACATTAGTTCAAAAATTAAACGTAAAAAATAATAAATACACGTTTCAGTGCTTAACAAGTATAACCAACCTGTTTTGTGCAAACCTCGAAACCTTTTAGTGTTTACCAACTTGTTTCATGTAAAACTGGACACATTTCAATTCATCCTCAAATATGCACGTTGCTCTTCAGGAACAGCAACTAATCAGCATGCCCAGTGTAATCATCTCTGCAGCGACTGCACAGCAGAGCCTTGCTTTTCTCTCCTGTGAGCTTATTTTTCTTCACCACTATTCATTAGTGCCACCATTAACGCCATCAAGTGGCGTAATAAATTATGGCATCCTTTAAGAGCGCCTGGATGTTTAAATAAAAATATTGATATCTGTCAGTGAATTGATAAAGTATCACAAAAGAAAACAATACGATATATCGCCGTGTCGATATTTGCCCCACCCATAATCATTATGCTTTCTAAAGTATCTCTGTTAAATTTGAACATGCTTGTCAACAACATGGTGTTACATTCACAGTTATTTATTTAGCAGGTGATCTTATCCAGAGTGATAAAAATTCTGACAGAACCAGAGGTCAAAGCAAAATGTGAGCATCAACAAGTGCAGTGGCCTGACTTGGGTGAGTATAACCCAGGTTCATAAGGGTATTTTTTCAGCTGCTGGGAGGTACAGTATTTTGAAGAGGCTATTTGTTAGAGGTCCGCTTCACAGGTTTGCTCAGCGCTTGGCACATGCCGTGCCACCCCGATTCTTCTCTGGGCGGGGGTTTCCCCGCCTTCCTCTCCCTCTCCCTCTCTGCAGCACGGCCGTGAGCCTCTGTGTGTGTGTGTGTATGTGTGTTAGCAGATTCAGTGATCTCTCTGATACACACAGAGGCTCACTTATTCTTTGTTATTTATTTATTTATATTTTATTAATTATTGTTTTATTTCTTTTGTTTATTTCAGTTCATTATTACCATCTGGAGCTAACTGCATATGGGTCCTAACCCTTATTTTCCAGTTTAGACGGTTCGTCATAGTTTTAATAATGGCGAACCGTAACAGAATGGTGCAACCAAACAGGAGACCCAGGGTTAGCGCCAGGACCCTCAATTGGTTCCTAGTCACCGTAAGCGGCAAGTTTGTTTGTCCGGCTCTCGCTTGGCCTGTGGGGGGCCGTCGGGCATTTTTGATCTTATTCAGGATGCTGAGTGGCATCCTGACCCCCCCATATTGCCTAGCCACCGTGGTCGTAAGCGGCGGTCTAGGTCTGGTTCCAAGCAATGGCTCACCTGTACGGTGATGCAACTGGAACCGGGTTTTCGCCCCGCTGAGGCTCCCGACCCTCCCATGGAAGAGCCGCTAGCGCCATCTAGCCATCGCCGCGGTAATCGTCGGTGTCCTCTGGGGATTTAGGTAGTTCGGGAGGTGCCAACTGTCTACCTGGACTCCCAGCCACACATTCCTGCCCTGGGAACCTAACAGCGTTTTTAACATCCTGCAAGGTTCCTGGGGGGTTCAGGAATATGTGGCTGAATTCATTGCCCTGGCCGAAGTTAGCGGCTTACTTGAGCCGGCACTCATTGAGCCATTTAGATTAGGTCTCAATGAGGATGTGGACATCGAGCTGTGCTTCCTCCCACCACCTCTTCCCTTGACAATCTGTTTGAGCTGGCCAGGTTGGCGGAGATCTGCCTCGAACAGCGTGCGAGGAAGAGGAAGGGCCTCATTTCCAACGGCTCAAGTCCACCCGGTCTCACACCTGGGCATTTAGCATTGCCAAGCCCCGTACTACAGCCCGTCGTGCCCGTAAACCCCGCATCTGAGCAATTCAGCTCCATGCTGTGTTATTTAGCGCTGCCATGCCCCGTTCAAGAGCACGCCACGCTCGTAAGCTCTGAAATTGAGCATTTAGCGCCCCCCAGCTCTGAACCTGGGTTCGCTGCGCTCATAAGCTCTGCACCTGGGCAATTTGACCCCGTGCCTGAATGTTTAGCGCCCCCTAGCTCTGTACTAGAGCACGCCATGCCCATAAGCTCCGCATCTGAGCTTGTAAGCTCCATGCCTGAGCATTTGGCGCCGCCTAGCCTCGTACCAGACCTCGCCGCTCCTCTAAGCTTGGGAATTGAGAATTCAGCACCGCCCAGCTCCGAACCTGAGCAGTTAAGCTCCGTACCCGAGCTCGCCGCGCCTCTAAGCCCCACATCTGAGCAAATAAGCTCCATGCTTGGGCATTTAGCACCGCCAAGCCCCGTTCAAGAGCACGCCGCACTTGTAAGCTCTGAACATGAGCATTTAGCGCCTCCTACCTCTGAACCTGGGTTTGCCGTGCCCATAAGCTTCGCACCTGGGCAGTTGAACCCCATGCCTGAGCAGTTAGTGCCACCATGCCAAGAGCGTGCCGCGGTTTTCCCGGTGCCATCGTTGCTGCCGTGACCGTGTTCTTTTGTCCGCCTGGCCAGACACCTCGCGCCCACCTTTTTCGCGGGTCTCATTGGGCCGAGCTTCGCCCCTGAGCCGCCAGTGCCGAGCTCCGCCTGAGCCGTTGAGCTCCATCTCAGCGCCGAGCTCTGCCTCATGGTTTGAGCAGTAGAACTGGTGCATTGGTGCGTGATCTTGGGTGGTAGAGTGGGATAGACTGTGCCCTTTGTTCCCTTGAGCCCCTGCCCCACAAAAAGTCTGTTCATGGGCCTGCTTTGTGGGTTCACCAGCTATGCCACCTTTGGATCAGCAAGCTATAAATCATGCTATGAATATATATGAATTTTTATTCCTCTCAGCTGAAGCAAGAATCGCAATTTCCAGGCCAACCCAAGTTGGTTTGTGCTGGTTTATGCTGGTGTGATTCTGGCTTAGCTGGCCTAATTGGTTCCACTAGTTACCAGCATTCCAATGGATTGTGACACAATGGATTGTGCTGTAATTTGTATCACTCCAGTTATCAGCATAGCACAGGTTAGAGGTGCATATGGATGAATAATTTGTAAGATAGATATCTTACCCTGTCAGACTGTATGAGACATCAAAAAAGAGAACCCTCACTGTGCCGCTCTGGTCTGGGATGTTGATCATTCTGAGTTTCTTTTCTAGTGTGGGAATGCTAATCTGGCGTCCTGTGGTTGAAACAAAAGTTCAGAAGCTTGAGTGCACCACACAATACATACCATGTGTCATGTCCAAGGTTGAGAAAGAAAGGGTATTTACTTTAAATATTATTTATGAAATATATAAAACATACACACTTTGTGTCATGTCCAAGGTTGGGGATGAAGCGATTTATTATTTATTTTTGGTATTCACTTTTATTTTTTCTTTCAATATAATTTATTAGACATGTATAACTCAAATATCATCCCAGACATATTAAATATTTAATTTTAATGTTTATATTATTGTGTAATATTAAATTTTTAGATGTATTTAGTTGACTTTCATGAAAAGTCAGTAGACACAGAAAGGTTGAAGTTCCTAGCCTCAGCAAGAAATATAGATTCTACGAATATGCAAATGAGTTGACTGATTTGTGTTTGCATAGTGGACCATGATAGGCTCCTATAAATGAAGATGCAATAATGCTCAAATGTCATATTTGATATTACTATGTAAACTTTAGGTCATTGAGGTGATTCAATCTAATAGTCTTATCTTGATTGCTCTATCGAAGTCATATTACCACATGCTCTCATTGTTTGCTTTTCCATTTTATTCCTAATATACTCACCATAATCGAGTCCCTTTTGAGTCAGTCCCACTTTAACTCCAGCGTTAGTGCCTGAAGCTTCTAGAGAGAGCAGAGTTAGCAGGGCCAGCATCCACCAGAGGAACCCCATGTCCACTCTGACCTGTTAGACACACATAGCTGTTAAGAGAATTCTGTGCTAATTAAGATTACTGAGTGCTTTTTTCCAAAGAAGGAACCTTTAAGGGGAAATTGCTTAGAGTAAGTTATTTCCTTTTCCTTATTTCCTTTGACTTGCCTGTATGTAGAGTATAATCTTGACCTCATAGTTCTGTTCAATAAAAAAAAAATAGAAATGGGTGCTTGGGAATGTTTATATGATTTGCGTGAGAGAAGTCACGAGTTATCTATTAGAAAAGAACAAGTTGTTTGTATGGACTTTATTTCTGTTTCACCATTTAATCCTGCAAATCCAGTAGAACTGGTATAATCCATGATGCATCACCCCCACCTTAATTTTTGTCCTGCAAAATGCATGCATTATTTCATAAACCATATATTGTATGCTATAATGTAGAATTGTGCTTTGCTACTTAGAGGACATCCTGCGCTTTGTATTGACTTTTTTGGGGAGGATAAGTTTAGTGTTCAGTCACTAAAATGTCTACTATCTTAACTGCTGCATTATTTGGCAGCACAAAGAGATATAAGGGGTTTAATCTATATAGATGTGCTGTTTCCGTAGTTGATTTTCAGTTTGTTTTGTACAAATAGGAATATTGGCTACATTACCCTAAGTTTGTAGTTCTCCCAAAGAAAATACATTATCTGAACACTTTTGTATAACACTCATTTTCAACAGATTTCTGTAATGTTATATGATAAGTAAATTAAATTTTCAAAAACGTTCATAAGGTCTGTCAAATGAAACCTGATTCTATGTGTTTCCAAAAACAGGACGGCTTCCACATGTACCATTTAGAGGTGGGTCAGATCCGATCATACAACAGTATCTGGTCCGATATTGACATCATCCACTCATCGGATATTGGACGGACAGGGCCGAATTTTTGTAACTACGCTTGCGCTGCGCTGCCTAATTTTAGATGAGCTCTTCCTAGAAAAGGGAGAAAGAACATATGGAACTACGCAACGCTTCTGTACGACAGTAGGGCGCGCCCCACACTTTGAAAATCACTGATGTAACCTATTCTTTTTTACTAAGAACAATAGACAAATAACCAATGCAGCCTAGGGTGTATTTCACAAAGCAGGATTTCTCAGTTAGCCGGGTAACATAAACCCAAAGATGAGGACTGGTTAATAGGAATGTCCCTCAGCTCTTTTCCTATTGAACAGGCTTGACTTTCGGCTTAAGTTATCAGGCTAAACTGCTTTGCGAAATGGAGGACCAAGCGTGACAAATAAATAAATAAATAAATAAATAAAACCACAGATAAAAAAAAAACAATGTTCAACATGAAATGGTATATAAATAAAAACATGGCTAATGTATTGATTTATTCATTTATGGATTTATTTATTTATGGATTTCTTCCTCCAGATTATGTTAATGAGGTGGGCAACACCAATGCAGTTCAACAAGCTATTGGACAAGGGTGGGCAGAGGGTGAGCTGCAAGGCTTTACAGACTCAACTAAACAATAGAACAACCATCTCCACGGGATATCACAGATCAGTTTGACAATCATGGGTTTCTTGTTTTCATTTGTTTTGTCGATTATCACAAATGCATTTCTACCGCAGAAATACAGTATATCCTATCATTGATGTTCAAAGCCCAAACGGACATGGTCTGCACTGGGAGCAAATAGGCAGGACGACCCACGTTAGCCGTCCGTGTTAAAGGCTATCCAATACTAACGGGTCCACATCCATTTCTCCTCTTAATTCTCCCAAATCTTAAAATAACCCCTCAACCCGAAATAATACACGATTGTTGTCAAAGTGCTCGATGTCCAACTCGTAAGCAATCAAACGTAACCGAGTAGAAACTCTATTCAGAGCGTCTGCCATGACAGAAGCAACCAACCATTGAAAAAATGTACTGTGAAATTTGACAGTAGAACCATGAAGTGGCCAAATTACCACCAAAATTCATAGTACAACTGTGAAATAATTCATGATCAGTTCATAGTCAACCAAGTTTACAGTTGTACTATGAAATTTCACAGTAGAACCATGAAGTGGCCAAATTACCATAAAAAAATTCCTAGTAGAACTGTGAACTTCATTGTCAAACTGTGAAAGTTCACATTAAAACTGTCAAGCAATTCACAGTTTTACTATAAACATTCACAGTACATTTTTTCCTGGGAAGCTACAGTATAAATATATACTGCCAATTTTGGATAGCCTTCAACACGAGTCCGTGTCCGAGACGGCCAACGTGGGTCGTCCTACCTATTTGCTCCCAGTGCAGACAATAGAGCACCATGTCCGTTTGGGCTTTAAACATCAATGATAGGATATATTTCTGCTTTAGAAATGAGAGGGGGTTACAGCCGTGGAGTGTAGGCCCTGTACCGTGACATTTACACATGAACTAGCGTGAACAACCATTATATTGTGTATATATAATAATAATAATAATCAGCAGCTGCAGCAGTGACAGCAGCAGCATAACAGTTATAAAAGTTAAACAAACACTGAGAGCGAGTGAATGGTTTAAAGCAACATAACATAATGGTTGTTCATGTTACACTGACATTCACATAATTGTTATGCTGCTGCTGTCACTGCTGCAGCTGCTGATTATTATATATACACAATATAATGGTGTTCACGCTAGATGTGAAACTGTCACGGTACAGGGCCTACACTCCACGGCTTTAACTGCTGCTCGATAGCTCGTTAGAACTGCATTAGTGTCACCCACCTCTTTAACATGATCTGGAGGAAGAAATCCAGAAATAAATAAATAAATATGTCGGCCATTTTTTTTTTTTTTTTTTTAAACCATTTTATGTTGAACGTTCATTTATTTATTTATTTGTGGTTTTATTTAAGCTGTTTATTTCCAGATTTATTGTTTTTATTTATTTCTAGATTTATTTATTTTTTTGAAATGTATTTATTTGTCACGTTTGGTCCAACATATGTTCACATTTGGCTGGTTTGGTTTGATTACAACGAACTCTGTTGCGATTGCTCCATCAGTGAAGTTCATTTGCCCAAGTGTGAACGCTGCCATCCGAACCTTGGTGCGCCCCGAACAGGTGAGTCTCGGTCCGCTTCCAAATGAACTCTGGTGCGGTTCGATTGATTCACAAATGCAGCACGGACCAAAGACGCAAAAACAAACCAAACACAGAGTGTGACGTTACAAGAAGCGAGTCTTAAAATATGCAATGCTCATAAAATGTATAACTTAATATAACAATGAAGCAAATATACTTCTGTTTATGTTATATAACTGTACTTGATTCTTTCCTTCCTAAGGACAGAATACTCGAACTGACTTCTTCACGTTCGTTCATACCTCTGTACAGGTGTTCTACAGCAAAATACCGCAAATAGTTTTAACAGTACATAACTGTATTTTCCACTGCATCATGACAATTTTGCCTGATTCCAAATACTGAATACAGAGGCTTACTGTATTTTTTACATTGAGGTCAACTACTGTAATTACTTTTGGCGCCAAACGATCTTATTGACAAGGCACAGTGTAATTTTCACCTGTGAGACTTTAGAATTGACGTTATGTGCCTGAAGATTCAGCTTTGGAGCCACCACGTTATTTCAAGTTTTGCGGGAAGAAGTTCAGGAGTAGCACGCACACACAAACAGTTCGGCAGCCCGCCTATGAAACTCTGGATGGATGGAGCCGCAGTGAAGCAGCAGAAGTGCTGACCTATAAGAGAATTTTTAAACCAAGAGTAGGAACCACCAAAAAAATAAAGGCAAAGCGTGTATGTTACAACAATACATTAACACTAGTCACGGTTATCGGGTGTATTGTGAACTATAGGAGCGTTAGCACTACTAGTCGGCAACTTTTTTCCAGAGTAAACAAGTAAACGTTTCCATTATACAAATGACTGAGAGTTTCATGTTTAAAAGGTTAAATAATTATTGTCTTTATGAACCTGTGGTCAAGAGCAAAGTTTAGTTAAATTTACGACAGGACAGCGCTAGCATAGTAATCTCTGGAGGTTCATGCTGCTTATTATAACATCCGTCAGAGGTTAACATTATTGCTAGCTAAAATAACATTTATAATCGGTAAAATAACTAATTTAAATGTTAAAACAGTAACGTGAACACTGGCTTAAAAATGCATGCAGTAATTGTTCATAGTCATGCACATTTCAAAACTCTCACAGGAATTGATATCTGTGATCCACTTGGCGAGGCTCTGCAAACCAAGGGGAAGAGGATCATAAACGTCTTTCAAAGACATTCACAGAACAGAGAAATTCAAAGTCTTCTGCACGACATTGACATTGACACAACAGTCATGCAACACAACTGGACTGGCATTGCAGTGATACTTCTTATGATGAAACACTTCCTTGAAAAAGAAGACTCCATCTTCATTTTGGTAGAGGTAAGTAGGCAAATAATTCTGTAAATTTGATTAAACATAAACTAAGTAAATTTTAATGTAGTGTAACCCCATGCTTTGTGTTTAAAGACATGTGCAACAACAGTGTCAATCCAGAAAGACATGAACCTACCAGCTACGCCGAGACTGATCCTGCTTAGTAAGAGGAAGCTTCCTATCTTGAGAAAGGTATGCATGTAGCATTTAGAGTATGACTTTTAAATGTGCATCTTTTATCTGCTAGGGAACACCTTTCTCACTGTAACAAAGTGGATGGTCAGCATTGAGGGAAAAGCGGCCTTTGTTTTGGAGGAGCACTTGGGGTTTTACAGGTTCCTTGTCTGTGTTTTCTGGATACTTTTATGTTTTCAACATAGAATACCATACAGTACCACATGTGCGACACTGGAATTCATGAAAAGGTAAGTACATAGCTTTTTTTTTATTTTTATTTTTTACAAACATTGTTGTTTGCTAAGTCTGTCATGCATATCATTGTTATTTTACATGAGTCACAAGGGATATACTTTTTCACTTACACTGAGCTATAATTTCCACAAAGTCCACAACACACCAAATTACTGTAAGGCCATGGTTTGGTGATTGAGGCTGAATGGGTGCTGTGCATCTACTGTAAGACTGATCTTTTAAAAATAAAGCCATTTTTGCAAAAATGATTATTACAAAAAGAGTTACTGCAATATAATATATATGTAATGCATTAATATGTAAGGGATAATTGTCACCAAGCTGTCCCGTTACACAAAAATAATAAAATATTGGACCATGTTTATCCTGCTTATACCCTAGTTGTTACACAGTTGGAACAAAGGAAACATTTGGTTCAGTTAAAAAGAAACTATCCTGTTTAGTACTACTTTTGTTTTTCATGGACAAGGTTAATTTTGGATAGTTTGCTTAGGTACAATTGATCCCGTTGTTGTTAAGCATGAATCCTGTAATCCCGTCTAGCTGTTTCCACCAGCCAGTCAGAATATTGTATTTCTTATAAGCAATGTACATACAGTAATTAATTGCATCATAAAGTGGGGCAAAAAAATATTTAATCAGTCACTGATTGCGCAAGTTCTCCAACTTAGAAAGATGAGAGAAGTCTGATTTTCATCATAGATACACTTCAACTATGAGAGACAAAATGAGAAAAAATATATCCAGAAAATCACATTGTAGGATTTTTAAAGAATTTAATTGTAAATCATGGTGGAAAATAAGTATTTGGTCACCCACAAACAAGCAAGATTTCTGGCTCTGACAGAGCTGTAACTTCTTCTTTAAGAAGCTCTTCTTTCCTCCACTCGTTACCTGTATTAATGGCACCTGTTTGACCTCATTATCTGTATAAAAGACACCTGTCCACAGCCTCAAACAGTCAGACTCCAAACTCAACCATGGCCAAGACCAAAGAGATGTCGAAGGACACCAGGAAGAAAACTGTAGACCTGCACCAGGCTGGGAAGAGTGAATCTACAATAGGCAAGCAGGTTGGTGTGAATAAATTAACTGTGGGAGCAATTGTAAGACATACAAGACCATTGATAATCTCCCTAGATCTGGGGCTCCACGCAA
>JAJAGP010005398.1:0-34019 GCA_025084515.1 Ancistrus triradiatus
GGATCTAACAAACATGTTGATGACTTAGACGAGCTGATCAGTGCGGATAGTTCAGTATTAGTAATCGGGGTAAAAGATTCTAGTCTTGATTTACGGCTAATTGAACAGATGTCTTCACTAGTGCTGCATCTGGAAGGTTGCTGAACAGTTTGGTGATGTGATGAGCATTGAGTTTTATGCCTAATGTTTTCTATCTTATCATTAAAGAAAGTCATGAAATCATTACTGTTAAAATTACACAGAATGGGAGAGTCACTTTCTGTGGGGTTTTTTGTTAATCTGGAGACTGTATTAAAGAGAAATCTTGGATTATTCTTATTTCCAAGATTTCTCTTTAATACAGTCTCCAAATTAACAAAAAATCTGACTGATCCGTGTTAAAGGAATTGACCTCTGTCATTGCCAACAGAGATTGTTACAAAGTATTGAGTTGAACGTTTGTTTTTGACCAAATACTTATTTTCCACCATAATGTACAACTAAATTCTTTAAAAATCCTACAATGTGATTTCCTGTTTTTTTCCCTCATTTTGTCTCTCATAGTTGAAGTGTAGCTATGATGAAAATTACAGACCTCTCTCATCTTTCTAAGCAGGAGAACTTAATACAGAATGTAAAACTACAAATAATAATATATTGCATTTGTAATTAAAGGAAATACAGTGCTTACAAGGAGCAAAAATATAAGGTATAAGGCAGTGTGTTGTCGAGGCACATTTGGTTAGTATGCTCTGTCCTTCAGAGTCCCAGCACTCACCCAAAAGATCACTGACTCAGGAGCCTCTAGCAAGGTGTTAACATGAGGTGTTAAACCTAAATCCAAAAGAGACACAAAGCGCAACTGAAACGTTCTGTGCCAGGAAACCTTACAGCTGAACTTGATTGCATCAGGACGCCATACATCTGGACTTGGCAGAGAAGCATATGTGGAATCTTTTTATAGTGATAGATCAACACAGACCTCAGTGAGGTGAGGTTCCAGTTGAGGTTTGGGTTGGCAAGGGCTCTCTTCACTGCTGACTTTCATATCAGCTTTAAGGGCTGTGAGGGCTCTCATTATCAGGTCCCATTGTGTTTCTGTCTGTGTTCCACCTGTCCCTGGGATCCTGAGATTCAGTGCTCCTTTGGGTCAGGACTAGGTCTCTGGTGCCCCCACGGTGATAGGCAGGAGAAAAGAAAGGAAGTTACCAATATAACAAGTGAAAAAACTGGATTAAGCATATAGAACAAAGGCCCGAGGGAACAACAACAAAAAAGATGAGGTATATTAATACACTGTTCGTCCCTTAAACACGAAATGACCTCCTACACTTTCTGCTCAACTCACTTGTCTACTTTTCACTTTCAAAACTCCACTTCTTGTGGGTTGTGGTGACTGAGAGACTGAGGCTCTGGACTACTAATCGGAAAGTCGCGAGTTCAAATCCTGGCTTTGTCAAGCTGCCACAGTGGACCTACTTAAGTTCAGCTGTAACTGGTCGTGCAGGGTTCCAAAGCCTGTCCTGGAAGCCACAGGATGCAGAGAAAAGTGCTCCCTAGACATGATACCCTGTATCTGCACCAACAGACGTTCATGGTGCAAGTCCAAGCCCGGGTTTGAACCCAGGTCCTTAGGAGCCGCTGTTTCTAGCAACTGGCTCTAACCTGAAACCACCACAGATGCACTCCTGAGTGTCTGCTACAATGCTGTAATTGTAATGTACCTGAAAGTGAGAGGTTTGTTTGTCTAGTTTTCTCTTGTACCATTATATATACCTTTTTCTGACTTGATTAATTTTATAATGCTGGTAAGATGTGAGGTTTACTTGGGTATAAACGTGAATTAACATGTTCTCTTAATGCCTCTTAATAATTTTTTCATATCACTATATATTCTCAACAGGTGTACAGCACAGTGTGCCAGCGTATTGTGTAACAGCACTCGTTTGTGTTTGTAGGGCATATAGATGTGGTGCGTTTTCTTTTGGAGGCCTGCAAAGTGAATCCGGTTCCTAAGGACAGGTCTGTATACTTTCAATAGTTTTTCAGTATACCTGATGTTCCTGACATGAGTGTTCTGGTCCAGAGCCTGTCCCTGATATTCAAGAGTGCAAACTGAAATCATACTGCATAACGCGTACCTTGGCCAGTCCATCAGCCAGGTCGCTGTTGCAGTGTCCCCCTTTGTCCCTTCCCCTCGCTCAGACAATGCTCAGTTGTGTCTGTATGGTATCTGACCTGCCCAAGACATCAGCAAGGAACTTCCCCTGGATCACCATGGGTTTGGGCTAGAGGAACTTGGCCTGTGGTATAGGTATCGAAGAGCCTCGCTGTGTCTTTTTTTTTCTCCTTTAATGTCTTTCCTACAAACACAGGCCCAGGCATAATAGTAAATGAGCTTTTTGCAGGGCTGGGGGTGATCCGCCCAATCGCCCTCCTCTCTTTCAGACACAGCCTCTCAATGTCGTATGGGATTTCAACTCCGATGGAATCAACGTCAGACTCTACCTGGGTACCTGAGGTGGGGACTACATGTTAGAAAACCTCTTTCCACCACCCAATGCCCTTTTGTTGTGCTTTTCCTTCCTGGTATAACAGTATACAGACACGCGCCATTTAATGACACAATGTTGACACAGGTATTGACCAAAATGGAAGTTTGTCATAGAGAATTACAGGTATGTTACTACTAGAGTAAACTACATGCAGTAGGCCGACACACCATCACAGGGGTTCTTGAAACTTTATGAACCTTAGAATTTTTAATTTCCTGCTAAATCTGACCCTAAAACATCATAAGATTTTTCACACAGAGTCCTAAATTAGAATAAAGAGAACCCAGTTACCAAATGAGACAAAAAATTATACTTGGTCCCATTTATTTATTGAGGAAAATATCCCATATTACATATTAGTGAGTGGCAAAAGTATGTGAACCCTAGGATTAGCAGTTAATTTGAAGGTGAAATTAGAGTCAGGTGTTTTCAGTCAATGGGATGCCAATCAGGTGTGAGTGGGCACCCAGTGTTATTTAACGAACAGGGATCTATCAAAGTCTGCTCTTCACAACAAGTTTGTGGAAGTGCATCATGGCACGAACAAAGGAGATTTCTGAGGACCTCAGAAAAAGAGCTGTTGATGCTCATCAGACTGGAAAAGGTTACAAAACCATCTCTAAAGAGTTTGGACTCCACCCTCCACTCTCCCCAGGAGTGGCCGACCAACAAAGATTACTCTAAGAGCAAGGTCTGTAATAGTTGGCAAGGTCATAAAGGACCCCAAGGAAACTTATAAGCAACTGAAGGTCTCTCTCACTTTGGCTAATGTTACTGTTCATGAGTCCTCCATCAGAAGAACACTGAACAATAATGGTGTGCATGGCAGGGTTACAAGGAGAAAGCCACTGCTCTTAAAAAAAAACATTGCTGTTCGTCTGCAGTTTGCTAAAGATCACGTGGACAAGCCAGAAGCCTACTGGAAGAATGTTTTGTGGACGGATGAAACAAAAATAGAACTTTTTGGTTTAAAAGACAAGTGTTATGTTTGGAGAAAGGAAAACATTGCATTCCAGCATAAGAACCTTATCCCATCTGTGAAACATGGTGGTGGTAGTATCATGGTTTGGGCCCGTTATGCTGCATCTGGGCAGGATGGCTTGCCATCATTGATGGAACCATGAATTCTGAATGATATCAGAGAATTATAAAGGAAAATCTCAGGACATCTGTCCATGAACTGAATCTCAAGAGAAGCAGCAGCAAGACAACGACCCTAAGCACACAAGCCGTTCTACTAAAGAATGGTTAAAGAAGAATAAAGTTAATGTTTTGGAATGGCCAAGTCAAAGTCCTGAACTTATTCCAATGGAAATGTTGTGGAAGGACCTGAAGCGAGCAGCTAATGTGAGGAAACCCACCAACATCCCAGAGCTGAAGCTGTTCTGTACGGAGGAATGGGCTAAAATTCCTCCAAGCCGGTGTGCAGGACTGATCAACAGCTACAGGAAACGTTTAGTTACAGTTATTGCTGCACAGGGGGGTCACACCAGATAATGAAAGCAAGGGTCACTACTTTTGCCACCACTAATATGTAATATTGGATCATTTTCCTCAATAAATAAATTACCAAGTATCAATATTTTGTCTCATTTTGTGTAACTGGGTTCTCTTTCTCTACTTTTTAGGACTTGTTTGAAAATCTGATGATGTTTTTAGTCAGATTTATGCAGAGATATGAAAATTCTAAAAGGGTTCAACAAACTTTCAAGCACCACTGTATAATGTTTGTAATTTTTCAGTCAAAAACATCTCAAATAATGCAAGTTCAAGTTCTTTTATTTTAATTCACAAGTTAATCGGAACAGTGTTTTTTCCCCATTCCTTCTCTGAAACCCTCACAGATAACTACATTACAATGGTAATGGTGTCCTCTAGGGGATCAGCTTCACAATTCCAATAAGTGCACATTTACTTTCACTACGCCGAGCTTGTTTCAAATACAGATGTTTATTTCCTATTCTAATATGTTATACAGTGTTATAATGTATGAATTGTCTAGGTGGGGCAACACTCCGCTGGATGAAGCAACACATTTCGGCCATCTTGAAGTGGTGGCACTTCTCGAGGAGTTTCAGAGCAAGTACAATCCTTTGGAGATGGCTGCTGCTGATAAACAGAATGCTGCCAAGAACCTGGACGGCATGCTGGGGACATAAACCTTGAATGAGCCGAGAACACACCTGCCCATAGACTGCTTCTTCTGGTTATTGCTGGGATGACTGTACGAATGTGATAGTTGTAAGCGATATTTTCAGTATTTGAATGTATTTTTAGTGTTGTTGTCTTTTTAAATATGTGCAACATTCTCCTTGTTCGACATTTCCTGCTCTATATATTCTATATACAACTGTATATTGTTTAGTGATATGTAAGCTGGTGTTATATGTAAGCATAGAGTGGTGATTGCATATTTTAAGGAGGATCTTAGTCAAACATTAACACCTCAACCTCCATGTTTTTCTTCTATACTTATTGTCCTTTGATTCAGTTTTCCACTTACCAATAGAATGCACTTGGTAGTTCTACCAGTACCAGACTGAGTCCATCTGTTCCTCCTACATACTATTGTTAGTCCCCTGTATTCTGTTCTCTAATGGTCAGGACCAACACTGATCAGGTACTGTTTGGGTGTTGGACCATTCTTAGCATTGCAGTGACACTGATGAGGTGGTGGGCCAGCACAACACACACTAACACACCACCACCATGTAAGTGTGACTGCAGTGCTGAGAATAGTACCTGATCTGTGGGGGTCCTGACCATCAGAGAGCAGAAAAAAGGAACTAACTTTTGTAGAGGTAACAAATGGCCTACAGTCTGCATTTATTTGGTAAGTGGAACTGATAAAATGAACAATGAGTGTAGAAACAAGGTCTACCTAATAAAGTGAACTGTGAGTGTATATAGAGCTTTTAGCAATATATATTGTCGCAGAGCATCTTTACAAAGAGCCGAGTCTAGACGCCACATTAGTGGAAACCTTGAGGGGAACCAGTCTTTCTCGGGGTGACACCACGCTACAAGGTTAAGTTATTATGAAATGACCAGTGTAACTCATCTCTAATCTCCATAGCACTTAGAAGTGTGATTCTAGTAAACAACAACTGCTGAGAGAAGTGTGGAAATACCACTTTAACCTCAGATATTATGGAAGCGTAAGGGCCAGTTGTTTGCTGACAATAACCATTCACAGACACCTACACCACAGCAGTGTTTAGATAGAAGGTACCTGTTAAACTATCATCCATATTAATGCCCAAACCCAGGGTTTCCCAACAGGACATTGCCTAGAGCATTGCACTCCCTCCACTGGGTTTGTCGTCTTCTCACAGTATATCCAGGAGCAGTCTTAACACCTTTATTGTGTAATGTAAGACCTTAAAATTTGGTTACACATGATCTAATAGTGATATACAGTGGTTCTCGTTGTTATTTCCTTCCAGAAGGCTTGTCGAGTACAGAGCAAAGTTTTCCCATAAGGAATAATGGAAATCGAATTAATCCGTTCAAGACCCCCAGAAAATCCACACTTTCATGGGCATTATATGCAGTAATGGAGTTGTACTGTACAGGTGCTCCCTGATGTACAATGGCAATACATTCCGACAAATCCATCATAAATTAAATGCATCATGAGTTTAACGAGAAAGGATTACAAGCAATAGGCATACATAAACAGAAAAACAAAATCAGTGCAGATCAACCAATTAAGCCTCAACCAAGGAGCCTAATCCTCCTTACCTGCGATACAATTACTGCAGCACACAAGCTTGAGTGGCTTTCCATTTGCTCGGAACTCGTCGCACTTGCTTAAACATGCGACTCATTTCATCCGAAACTCGATTCACAAGTCACGATTCAGTACACAGTGATGCAATGGTTCAGGTTCACAATACCCCTTGCTCAGTGAAGATTGCTCTGCTATTTTATTGTGTTTTTCTTTATTTTTACATCTACAGAACTGTGTTCTTAGTGCACATAAGTCTCCCTGGGTCCTAAATAGGTTATATTATATTATATTATATTAGGTATAAGAGCCAACTGAAAGCAAAACAGAAATTGAATGCTGAGTAATAGAGTAAGTGTTTTCCACACATTATTATAAAATAAGCTTTGTGTTAATGATTTTAGCCAACTATATGTTCATGTAAGTGTTTCAAACATTAGCTTTCTTATCATTACTTATCATAGTATCCTTTCCATATCGCCGCTATATAACGTTTAGATCATTCTACCAAACTCTCAAACTCTTCAGTTCATGGTGCATTTCACTTGGATTGTCGGATTGATCCCCATCGTAAATCAGGGAGCACCTGTACAATACTGTACACCTGTACAGGTTCACCATGGTGAACACCTGTACAAAACTCCATTAACGCCTTATATTGTGTGGATTTTCTGGGGGTCTGGAACGGATTCATTCAATTTTACATTACATTATTCCTTATGAGAAAAATTTGCTTAGTACCCGGTCATTTTCAGTTCTTATAAAGCCTCCTGGAACGAATTAAGGACTGAAGTACCACTGTATTAAGTCAAACTGACCTCAGTTTCTTTATTTGCAGCGTTAACTTGGACTTCAGTGGTTATGAAGTGGGTGCAGGTACTGTATGTGCATTTTAGCACGTCTTTTGGCTGTGGTAGCCTAGCGGGTAAGATACTGGACTCTGAACCAGAAGGTCCAGGGTTCAAATCCCACCTCTGCCAAGCTGCCACTGTTGGGTCCTTGAGCAAGACCCTTAACCCACAATTGCTTGGATTGTAAGACTGTACCAATTGTAAGTTGCTCTGGATAAGGGTGTCTGCTAAATGCTGTAAATGTAAAATGGCTCAGCCATCAGATATTTGAACCAGAACTATTTGTTTTATAAAGATTTATGTCAAATTGATGAATGGAATAGAAGCATGAATAACAAAGATAGAAAAGAGTGATGCAGAGTGATGAAAAGCAAGTCAAAGAAAGGACAGAATGAGAGCGAGACGGTGAGAAAAGTGGAGAGGGAAGGACAGAGACGGGTGCAGAAAGAATGTAGAAAATCGCGAAAAATGGAGAGAGATGAGGAGTATCAGAATGTATACAAATAAATAAATATGTGATCAATCAGCTCTGACCGTCATTATCTATGCAGCAGTGTTTGAGCAGATCGTATAGCCTACTACATGGTTTCGTGATGACTTGAAAAGCTTTAGTAAGATAGTATGCTTTTGACACTGCCATTTTAACTTATTCACTGGTGTTTCTGCAGGATGTTTGTGGGGTTTTTTGTTTGTTTTTATCCTTATTAAGGTTATTCTCCTTATTATTAAGGTAATTAACCTACTGAACCATGCTGCTATATTACCTTGCCAGATACAACAGCCGACATTGAGTTGTAATGACAAGAACTGCATCTTTGCAAAGCAGCCTCATCAGCAACCCCTGTGGTCCTGCGATGGTCGCTTATGTGTTCTAGCCAATTATGCTGATTTTCTGTCAAATACATTTAGCGTATTTTCCGGGCTATAAAGCGCACCGAGTTATAAGACACAATATCAATGATCGGCTGCTAACGGATCTATGTTCATACATAAAGCGCACCGGGTTATAAGACACATGAAATGAAACAAAACTCTTAAGTTCCATTGGAAGCTCAGTTTGGTCTTTACCTGGCGCAGGGCGTCTTCTTGCTTCCTGCACTTCCGTACCATTGATTCGTTAATGTTGAATTCTCTCACAGCTGCTCTATGACCATGTTGTACTGCGTGACTGATAGCGTTGTGTTTGAAATCCGCTTCGAAAATGAATGAATGAATGCACGTACCCTAATGCTGAAGCACATACCGTATTACTCCGCTATGCTGCGCACTACGGTTGGCCGTAAGCTTCGTAACTTAACCAAGTAGGCCAGTGCTAAAACATTTTTGACAGATTTAATGAGCGCCGGTACCATCTCAATCGTTTCCTAGGTCAGAAAGCATAACCAGAATCAATTCATACATTTAGACGCAACCGCATTTAAAGGCGGCACTGTCGGTTTTGAGAAAGTTAAGGATTTTACAAGAGTTGCGCCTTATGTTTCCGAAAAATACGGTATAAGAGCACACAGTTTGTTTCCTATCAAAACATGAATTAGTGTTTAGTATTGCACACTGAGTCTAAAACATCCTGTACTGTCAATAAACCCTTTGATTTGAATGTATAGGAACCACTCTAGCACTGTGTTCCAAACAACATCCTACAGTACAGTTTGTCACAATCGCCAACCAACCAACCTTAGTGGTATACTGGGGCAGCACGGTGGCACAGCCCCAGAGATCTCCGGTTCGATCCTGACCACGGACTCCGCCAGTGTGGAGTTTGCATGTCCGCCCCATGTCCACGTGGGTTTAGTCCAGTTACTCCAAAGACATGTTAGGTTAATTGGCTGCTCTAAACTGCCCCTGTCTGACTAGACCGATGTAACCTTGCTCCTGTCGCGAATAGCCATTGATGCTGATGCTACGTTAAAGTAAAACAAATAAATATAGTGGTGTATTAAACTAATAAATATTTCGTACAGTAGTATGTGGTTTGTGCCAGAGCCAATTCACATCCTCTAAATGATGAATAGTGAATTCAGGATTCGTGTTTGTGGCTGAAAATATCTGACTAAACTCACGTTGCACAGGTCATTGCTACAGTGCCACTCAGTGGTCCAAATGTATTATGGATACCTTCTCGAGAGCTAATGTGCCTAACTGTACAGTGTGCATGATTGTATTATACATTTTATCGGTACATGCGTGACACAGGGTTAGAATAAGGATAATAAATGGAAGACAAAAGTTATTAGTTCAGAACAAAAACGATTTAAAGATCAGAAATATATTTATTTAAACAACTGTAGCACATGAGGATTTGTACTAGATGTGTATCAGTTAATCTCGTAGTGAGGCTGTCTGGAAATGGTTCACTTAAAAGGAAATCCATTCCGTATATTTACTTTGATGTACATTATTAAATAAAGCTATAGTTTGAGAGCAACATGTGGGTCTGCATTCTCTTTTCTCCACGGTTAGAAATACGTTTTACAAATGTACAGATTCACAGAACACTTTCACATTCATCAGCAATTACAAAGGAGTTTTGCCATTCACACATTGCACTCAGTGTGTATATATAGCATGAGCATGGCTGCTTCCGCTGGTTCCCTGTGAGCAGTTGAAGTCTTCTTTAAGGCAGGTGGAGGATAAAGAAGGACGTGGTTGATAGTTTGGCTTCAAGAGCAACATGGAAGATTGCTGGTCAGCTAACATCGCGCTGAGGAGAGAAATCAGAAACAACACATGAGTTGCAAATCCTATGAAAAGTGTCGTCGTGCAAATTTCATTACCAGCAGTGACTTAAAGCCAGGTGAGCATGTGGGTGCAACGTTATTGGCATGCAATGTACAGTATTGGGTCGTTCTCTATATTTGTTGAAAAACGTCATGTATTGAACAACCTCCTGAAACCTCCTTGTTTCTACGCTCACTGTCCAGAACAATGTCCAAACAATCATGTCTGGAGGAAACCAGGCACTGTTTATCACCCTCCCAATACATTCCTACAGTGAAGCATGGTGGTGGCAGCATTATGCTGTGAGGGTGTGACAGGGAGATTGGTCAGTTGATGGGAAAGCTGATTGTAGCAAGTACAAGATATTCTTAATGAAAACCTGATCCAAAGATCTCTGAACCTCAGACTGAGCCAAGATTCACCTTCCAACAAGACAACGACCCTAAGCATACAGCCAAGACAACACAGGAGTGACTTAGGGACAGCTCTGTGAATGGCCAAGCCAGAGCCCTGACTTGCACCCAATCAAACATCTCTGGAGAGACCTGAAAATGGCTGTCCACCGACGTTCCACATACAACCTGACAGAGCTAAAGAGGATGTGCAGAGAAGACTGGCAGAAAATCCCCAAATTCAGCTCTCCAAACCTTACAGCATCATACCCAAGAAGATTGGAGGCTGTAATCGCTGGCAAAGATGTTTCCACTAAAGTACTGAGTAAAGGGTCTGAATATTTATGTCAATGCAATAGTCAATGCAGTTTTTCCTTTTCACTCTGCAAACTGCAAAACTTCCATATGCTGCTGCTGCTGTAGCTCCTTTACTTCCTCCGTTGCCAGTTCGAGGTCGTCGTCTTCATTCACTTCCAGGCACATGGACTTTGCGAGGGAAACAATCTCCTCCACTACTGACATTTCTGGCTCGAACCCTTCGAAGGCCACAGCTTCTTCCATGCAGAGTTTAAGGTCCTCCTTGTGACACCCTGTCAGGCCATGTTGATAATTCTGAGGCAGGTGATGATGTTATAGTGTTCCTTCCGGAGCTCTCGAAGGGTAAGGTTTGTGCTCCAAGTAACCTCAAAGCAGCGCTGGAACAGGTGGAAATTGGAAATGACCTGCTGGTCCATGTGCTACCAGATGGGAGTGGTGTTGGGTGGAAGGAAGAGGATGTTGATAAATTTTGATTTCCTTTTTCCTTCCTCAAAATTTGAAAAACACGAGAAGCACTTGCAGGGGAAAGTTATTTTCCACAAGGTACTTCTTTACAGCAGGACCAAAGACCAGGTTTACCCACTGCACAAAGAACTCCCTGGTGACCCACGCCTTTGGGTTTGCCCTCCATATAACCTGCAGTTTTTCTTTAATAATCTTATGAGACTTACAGGCTCTGGGTTTTTCCGAGTGATATACAACTAACGGCTTGATATTGCAGTCAGCACTTGCAATGGTGCACAGTACAAGGGTGACTCTCTTTCATAGGTTTGTGACCTGACATGCTCTTCTCCTCTGCCACTATATACGTCCTCCTCGGCATCTTCTTCCAGATGAGCCCTGTCTTGTCACAATTGAAAACTTGCTGGGGGATGTATCCTTCGACTTCTACCAGGTTGGCAAATGTCACAATAAAATCCTCCGCTGCCTTTGCATCCGAGCTTGCTACTTCACCATACCTGACGATGGAGTGAATGCCAGTCCTCTTTTCAAAATGATCAAACTATCCCCGACTGGCTTTGAATGACTCTTCTGATGGTTTCTCTTAATGTTCCTGCCATCTGCTTCACCAAATCCCCGGACATGACTTGTGCTGTCTCACAGATGATGTTCTCGATCACACTATCTCCTGCGAGCTGCTTCTCCCTCAACCACACTAACAACAACTCCATCTCTTTATGGGCAGATGTCTGGAGCTTTGACGTGATTGTAATGCCCTTGGCTGGTGATGTATATTTTTGGACTACTTCTGTTTCAAAATAGTACACATCAGGACTGTGGTCTAGCGGTTAAGATACTGGACTCTGGACCAGAAGGTCCAGTGTTCAAATCCCACCTCTGCCAAGCTGCCACTGTTGCGCCCTTGAACAAGGCCCTTAACCCACAGTTGCTTGGATTGTAAGACTGTATCCATTGTAAGTCGCTCTGGATAAGGGCGTCTGCTAAATGCTGTAAATGTAAGTGTGTGTGTGTATGAATGAATGAATGAGAGTGGCATGCAAACGTTTGGGTACCCCTGGTTAAAATGACCTCTTAAAGGCATAAAGGTAAAGATGAAACACTATTCAACATTTTATAATACAGCGGGTGAAATAAGTATTGAACACGTCACCATTTTTCTCAGTAAACATATTTCTAGAGGTGCTATTGACATGAAATATTCACCAGATGTCGGTAACAACCCAAGTAATCCATACATACATACATAGAAATCAAACCATAGATGTCCAGAAATTAAATTATGTGTAATTATGTGGAATGGCACAGGGAAAAAGTATTGAACACGCTTACTGAAATTTATTTAATACTTTGTACAAAAGCCTTTGTTGGCAATGACAGCTTCAAGACGCCTCCTGTATGGAGAAACTAGTCGCATGCATTGCTCAGGTGTGATTTTGGCCCATTCTTTTCTACACAAACAGTCCTTCAAATCTTGAAGGTTTCGTGGGCCTCTTCTATGAACTCTGATCTTTAGTTCTTTCCATAGATTTTCTATTGGATTCAAGTCAGGTGATTGGCTGGGCCATTCTAGCAGCTTTATTTTCTTTCTCTGAAACCAATTGAGAGTTTCCTTGGCTGTGTGTTTGGGGTCATTGTCTTGCAGAAATGTCCACCCACATTTCATCTTCATCATCCTAGTAGATGACAGCAGATTTTTATCAAGAATGTCTCTGTACATTTTTCCATTCATCCTTCCTTCAATTATTTGAAGTTTGCCAGTACCATATGCTGAAAAACAGCCCCACGCCATGATGTTCCCACCTCCAAACTTCACTGTTGGTATGGTGTTTTTGGGGTGATGTGCAGTGCCATTTGACATCCAAACATGATGTGTATTATGGCATCCAAAGAGTTCAATTTTGGTTTCATCTGACCAGACTATATTCTCCCAGTATTTCACAGGCTTGTCTAAATGTTGTACAGCAAACTTTAAACAAGCTTCAACATGCTTTTTCTTCAGCAATGGAGTCTTGCGTGGTGAGCGTACATACAGGCCATGGCGGTTGAGTGCATTACTTATTGTTTTCTTTGAAACAGTTGTACCTGCTAATTCCAGGTCTTCCTGAAGCTCTCCACAAGTGGTCCTTGGCTCCTGGACAACTCTTCTGATAATTCTTTTCACTCCTCTGTCAGAAATATTGCGAGGAGAACCTGGTCGTGGTCGGTTTATGGTGAAATGATGTTCTTTCCACTTCCGGATTATGGCCCAACAGTGCTCACTGGAACATTCAGAAGTTTAGAAATCCTTCTGTAACCAATGCCATCATTATGGTTTGCAACAATAAGGTTGCGAAGGTCTTGAGAGAGCTCTTTACTTTTACCCATCATGAGATGTCTCTTGTGTGATACCAGGCCATCATTTGGGACTGAACCAAATAACATCTTGAAGACCAAGAAATATTTCAGAGACAGCTACTTGTGAGATTCCTAGAAAGGCAAATCAAAACCCCCACTTGACTGCAAAAAACATTCAGGAAAATTTAGAAGACTCTGGAGTTGCGGTACATTGTTCTACTGTTCAGCAGCACCTGCACAAATATGGCCTTCATAGAAGAGTCATCAGAAGAAAACTTCTCCTCACCACAAAATTCAGCGTCAGAAGTTTCCAAAAGAACATCGAAACAAGCCTGATGCGTTTTGGAAACAAGTTCTGTGGACCGATGAGGTTAAAACAGAACTCTTTGGCCACATTGAGCAAAGGTATGTTTGGAAAAAAAGGGCACAGAATTTCATGAATAGAACACCAACCCAACCATTAAGCATGGGGGTGGATTAATCGTGCTTTGGGGTTGTACTGCAGCCAATCTTCAACTTGCTTAACTGTTTACTGTAACAGTAATTTTGACCGGGGTGCCCTAACTTATTCATGCCTACAGTGGTGCTTGAAAGTTTGTGAACTCTTTAGAATTTTCTATATTTCTGTTTAAATATGACCTAAAACATCATCAGATTTTCACACAAGTCCTAAAAGTAGATAAAGAGAACCCAGTTAAACAAATGAGACAAAAATATTATACTTGGTCATTTATTTATTGAGGAAAATGATCCAATATTACATATTAGTGAGTGGCAAAAGTATGTGAACCTCTAGGATTAGCAGTTTATTTAAAGGCGAAATTAGAGTCAGGTGTTTTCAGTCAATGGGATGCCAATCAGGTGTGAGTGGGCACCCTGTTTTTATTTAAAGAACAGGGATCTATCAAAGTTTTGCTCTTCATAACACACGTTTGTGGAAGTGTGTCCCATGGCACGAACAAAGGAGATTTCTGAGGACCTCAGAAAAAGAGTTGTTGATGTTTCAATCAGGCTGGAAAAGGTTACAAAATCATCTCTAAAGAGTTTGGACAGACAGACAGACATTGTGAACAAATGGAGGAAATTCAAGACCATTTTTACCCTCCCCAGGAGTGGTCGACCAACAAAAGATCACTCCAAGAGCAAGGCGTGTAATAGTTGTGAGATCACAAAGGACCCCAGGGGTCACTTTAAGAAACTGAAGGCCTCTAAAGACCAATGGCTAATGTTAATGTTCATGAGTCCCACCATCAGAAGAACACTGAACAACAATGGTGATCATGGCAGGGTTTCCAAGGAGAAGCCACTGCTCTCCAAAAGAAAACATTTGCTGTTCGTCTGCAGTTTTTTGCTAAGATCACGTTTGGATGAGCCAGAAGGCTATTGGAAGAATGTTTTTGTGGACGGATGAGACCAAAATATAACTTTTTTATTAAAAGAAAAGCGTTTTATGTTAGGAGAAAGTAAAACACTGCATTCCAGCATAAGAACCTTATCCCATCTGTGAAACATGGTGGTGGTAGTAAAATCATGTTTTTGGGCCCTGGTTTTTGCTTTAAAAAAAAAAAAAAACATCTGGGCCAGGACGGCCGTTGCCATCATTGATGGAACAATGAATTCTGAATGATATCAGAGAATTCTAAAGGAAAATGGTCAGGACATCTGTCCATTAACTGAATCTCAAGAGAAGGTGGGTCATGCAGCAAGCCAACGCCCCTAAGCACACAAGTCGTTTCTACCAAAGAATGGTTAAAGAAGAATAAAGTTTCATGTTTTTTGGAAATGGCCAAGCCCAAAGTCCTGACCTTAATCCAATGAAATGTGCTGTAGAAGGACCTGAAGCGAGCAGCTAATGTGAGGAAACCCACCAACATCTTCCCCCCCCCCCAAGGAGCTGACTGAAGCTGTTCCGGTACGGAGGAATGGGCTAAATTTTCCTCCAGAGCCGTGGTGCAGGACTGATCAACAGCTACAGGAAACGTTTTTAGTTGTAGTTATTGTTGCACAGGGGGTCACATCCAGATACTGAAATGCAAAGGTTCCAGTTATTGTTGCACAGGGGGGTCACACCAGATACTGAAAGCAAAGGTTCACATACTTTTGCCACTATAATATATATATATATATATATATATATATATATATATATTATAGAGAGATAGGTTGTGACTTACCAAGTCCATTCCATATTGCTTGTTCATGTCCTGGAGCTCTTCAAATTCCTCTTGGCTTAAAGGCAGTCTGTCCTGAAGTTGTTCTCCTGGACTTAAGAAATTAGAAGATTAAAACAAATAATTAAATGCATCATTATTATAGTATGTCATAAACCAGAGTGTTGGCATGGTTCCCTGCAAAACTTACACAACTGTCATGGAAATCATTCGTCTCTTCATGTATGGACCTTCATGTTGATTAACGTCTTCTGAATCTAAAATCAAAATGTGTGAAATTTCAGGTTTGTCACATGTATTTTACTGTCTTCAGGAACCTTGGCAAGTTATAGATACCATTAGCTGCTAACTGCTCTTTTTTGGGTCTGTTTTGTAAATTTTCATCTGATTTAGTGAGTAATGTATTGAAAGTGAAAAGTGAAGGCAAAACACTTACTCTATTGGTGAACTCTGGACACTAGCTGCGATGCTAAGCTAACTGCAGACGAAAAGTGATCTGGAGGATTCAGTTCCTTTTGGCTTCCTTTCGGTTAGCGCTTATAAATTAAGTTTTTTAGGACCCATGGGGATGTATTTGCACTAAGAATACAGTACTGTACATATAAACATAATGAAAAACATGAACACAGCGGAGATCTTCACTGAGCGAAAGCTATTGCGAGTCTGAATCAATGAATCATTGTGTACTGAATTGTGAATCAAGTTTCAGCTGCAACGAGTGGCACATGAATCGAATCTGATGAGTTCTGAGGTGGTCGAGAAGGTATCAAAGTATCATTGTACTATTGTTTTAACAATGGTGTATTTATCTGTCTCTTTATTAGAATACAACCAGAAAATACAGGAAATTTGTATTCAGCACTACCCTTTTTGGAGGGGATGGATTTGAATTAAAACAGACATTAACATGGTACTGTTCGGGCAAAACAGGTCCACTATATGAGAATCTAAAAAAAGGGGCTAATCAAACACACAGCATGCAGGTCTGAGTGTGTACCTTCTGAATGGCTGTAGTAGCGTCCAAAGGCAATGTCCTTAGGGATGTCTGGGTACAAGTAGAGCAGAGGGCTTCGTGGAATATTATCAGTCATTAGTGTGTAGTTCCGGATGACATCAGGAAAAGACATGCTGACTAAATCCGCCTTTGTGTAGGGCTTCACAGAGTGCGTCTGAGGTTCACCTGTGTTCACACACATTGCTACAGCATGTAGTATGGCTGTACAGGTTCCTCTCCCCAGTAATGCACAGATATATACATCACACTTACCATCCTGGGACAGTTCCATCCAAGTTATGGTGATGCCTCCATCTTTACATGTCTCACTGAAGCGCAGGAGGAAAGTGCCAGGACATTTGTCTTTCAATAAAGCCTTCTCCTTCTCTTTGTTAATAAAGCCTATTATATACCTACAGATGCATAGTGGAAGAAAGAAAATATATTAGTGCTGTCAAAGGATAAAGATATTTAATTGAATTATTCAGTTTCACATTTTTCTTTAAAAGCACTGCATAGCCACAAAAGTGGACAATATAGGTTACAACAGAATGCATGCACCTTCTAATATTTCAGAACGATAACGTTTTAAACCAAAAGTCATCATTTCATTAGCTACTTTCATTTGAAACATGTGCCAGGCATGTGGTCAAACCGCATAGTTATCCTGGTCGCTGGTGTTTATGTGATGGAATAGGCTGCTGTACAGTAAGGAGCAAAGCTGTATAAGGGAGTATAGCACTTTCTGTTCTCTTGTAAGTGGAATGCAAGAACGAATGATTCGGGGACCTCACCTGGTGCACTAATCGCAGGCAGACATGTAAATGATTACAAGTGTGTTCTGATTAGACACCGAGTTTTGCCACAAGATGGTGTAAAAGATCCTTCCCCCGCTGCCCTATAAAAAGGCTCTCAGAGGCTACTTTTGGGAAGAGATCACTGACTGCTAGATATGCCTCTACGATGCACTCGAAAATATTTTGCCCAGTAGACAAAGGGACGCATCATTGGACTGAGAGGAGCAGGATGGTGGTTTTAATGAATTGCCCAACATCTAGGTCATTCTGACCTGTTAGAGGGTGTTGGGAGCAGTGGTTCTGTGAAGGCACACACACACATGGCCCAGACAGACCACCAGTAGAGGGGATTGTCTGATCCACCAACAAGCATCAGCAGCATCTTCTCTACACACCCCTGTCTCTGCTCGGACTATTTCCAGGTGCTTAGCAGAAGGAAATGTGTTGTCTTGGTGCCAATTACGTGTCCTACCACTGACAGCCAAACACCATCAGCTTTGTCTGCAGTTATGTTGTGAACAGGAAACCTGAACTGCTATGGACTAGAACCAAATAGTTAGCGATGAATCCAGGTTCTGTTTGGGCTTTGATAATGGTCATGATTGAGTATGGAGGCATTGTGGTGATCTTGCCTTTATTTTGGAACGACACACTGCCCCAACTGCTGGTGTGATGATCTGGAGAGCCACCGCATATGACAGTCAGTCACCCCTAATAATGATATCAGGGGCACTAACAACTCAGCAACATCTTGCACTACCTGAGCCACTTGTGTGGGTTGTAGAGTCCGTCTCATGCTACCACGAGTGTGAAAGCACCACCAACATTCAAAAGTGACCAAAACATCAGCCAGAAAGCATAGGTACTGTGCTCTGTGGTCTGTGGTCCCCACCTGCAGAACCACTCCTTTATTGAGTGTGTCTTGCTAATTGCCAATAATTGCCACCTGTTGGCTATTCCATTTGTACAACAGCATGTGAAACTGATTGTCAATCAGTGTTGCTTCCTAAGTGGACAGTTTGATTTCACAGAAGTTTGATTTACTGGGAGTTATATTGTGTTGTTTAAGTGTTCCTTTATTTTTTTTTTAGCAGTGTATATATATATACACTGCTCATATATATATATACACATATACACACACGTGTACACACACACACACACATGGGGATTGTATTTTGTTTTCTTTAATATCTACACCTTTCATTTTCTTTAACTTGCCTCAGTTAACAGTTACTGTTTATTTCATATTTTCAGTTATGTAGACTTATTAAACACACTCAGTTTTACCAAGGGTGCCAATATTTCTAATAGCTGACTTTATTTTTCTTACCCATCATTCCAGATATTGAGTAGACAACGTTTAATGAGATACAGTATGCCGTCGATCCACAGCCAGAAGGCAGCTCCCCTCTCACTGGCAACAGGCTGATTAGAACAGAACTGTTACTTCTTCACATACATATACATATGTAAAGCTACAGTGCATTACTGCTCTTACTCGCTGCTGCTCTTACACACTTTATTCTAACTTAGAAGAGCATAAATTAGTAAATTATAAAAGTGATAACACAGAGTTAGCTTTGTGACCTCTGGCTGAGCCCTAAACCACACAGTACTTAATTACATGTAAGTTACAGTGGTGCTTGAAAGTTTGTGAACATTTTAGAGTTTTCTGCATAAATATGACCTAAAACATCATCAGATTTTCACACAAGTCCTAAAAGTAGATAAAGAGAACCCAGTTAAACAAATGAGACAAAAATATTATCTGGTGTAACCCCCCTGTGCAGCAATAACTGCAGCTAAACGTTTCCTGTAGCTGTTGATCAGTCATGCACACCGGATTGGAGGGAATTTTAGCCCATTCTCCGTACAGAACAGCTTCAGCTCTGGGATGTTGGTGGGTTTCCTCACATTAGCTGCTCGCGTCAGGTCTTTCCACAAAACATTTCCATTGATTAAGGGTCAGGCACTTTGACTTGGCCATTCCAAAAAAAACATGAACTTATTCTTCTGTAAACCATTCTTTGGTTAGAAACGACTGTGTGATTAGGGCCGTTTTGTCTTGCTGCATGACCCACATTCTCTTGAGATTCAAGCTTCATGGGACAGATGTCCTGACATTTCCTGTAGGAATCTTGATATTCATTCAGATTCATGTCATCAATGATGGCAAGCCGTACTGGCCCAGATGCAAGCAAACAGGCAAAACCATGATACTACCCCACCATTGTTTCACACAGGAGGATAATAAGGGTTTCTTATGCTGGATGCAGTGTTTTCTTTCTCCAAACATAACGCTTTTTCTTTTAAAACCAAAAAAGTTCATTTTGGGTCTCTCCATCCACAAAACATTCTTCCAATAGCCTTCTGGCTCGTCCACGTGATCTTTAGCAAACTGCAGACGAGCAGCAATGTTCTTTTTGGAGAACAGTGGCTTTCTCCTTGCAACCCTGCCATGCACACCATTGTTGTTCAGTGTTCTTCTGATGGTGGACTCATGAACATTAACATTAGCCAATGTGAGAGAGGCCTTCAGTTGCTTAGAAGTTACCCTGGGGTCCTTTGTGGCCTCGCCAACTATTACATGCCTTGCTCTTGGAGGGATCTTTGTTGGTCGACCACTCCTGGGGAGGGTAACAATGGTCTTGAATTTCCTCCATTTGTACACAATCTGTCTGACTGCGGATTTGTGGAGTCCAAACTCTTGAGAGATGGGTTTGTAACCTTTTCCAGCATGATGAGCATCAACAGCTCTTTTTCTGAAGTGCCATGATACACTTCCACAAACATGTTTTATGAAGAGCAGACTTTGATGGATCCCTGTTCTTTAAATAAAACAGGGTGCCCACTCACACCTGATTGTCATCCCACTGATTGAAAACACCTGACTCTAATTTCACCTTCAAATTAACTGCTAACCCTAGAGGTTCACATACTTTAGCCACTCACTAATATGTAATATTGGATCATTTTCCTACTTTTAGGACTTGTGTGAAAATCTGATGATGTTTTGGGTCATATTTATGCAGAAATATAGAAAATTCTAAAGGGTTCACAAACTTGCAACCATATACCAATCCCATAAGTAAGTTGTGTAGCTACACAAGAAGTAGTCCATATATGCTGGCAATAGTTCAAAAATTTGGAAGAAGAGGCTTAATTATTGCTTTTTATTGCAGGGTAAATGTGATACAAGAGAAGTTATTTCCAGAGGTACACTAAAGGTATTCATAAACAGTGATACCTCGGTTCTCAACCACTTTCGGAACTCGTCAGATTTGGTTCTTGACATATTTGGACTAGAAAAATTTGTCTTGGTTCTCGTTTGCTTTTTATTCTTACTATTACTATTAAATTCTACATGTACAAAATATACATAATATTCTGCATCAAGACCATCAAGACTTTGCTAAATGTTAATTATTAAAGTGTTTGTCCTTACAAACATCACATTTACCAAATAACTACTGAGATTAGTCAGATGTTTTTTTTTTATTACTTTATTAAGATTTTTGGTATTACTTTGTTTGACCATATTACCACTTTACCATTTTATAATGGAACAGCTGAGTGTTGCGAATCTTTACAGTCTGAGCTGCAAAAATACAGTTTTGTTGATATAATATCTTTTTTTTTTTTTAAAGAATATTGATACCCCAAGGCACTCTGTTAATGAAATGTGAATAATATTTGTAGTTAAGATATTTTTTTTAGAAATTTCTGATTTCAAATCAAACATTAAACGTTTTATTTATGTGAGAATGTTTAATCTGATTAAAATACCAAAACTCAGTAAAATGTAAAAAAAAAGGACTGCATAATATTAAATTAATAGCATGATAATATCATAATGAGAAATATATTATTGTAGTGTATTAGAAATGACAAAAGTAGTGTATATCATTATATCATTATATTTATTATTATCATTATAAAGTGTTTCGGCAGTCCAACCCTCGTATGGTACACTGCCTGGCCTAAAAAAAGGTCACCACCTGGATTTAAGCAAATAGGTAAGAGCCTCCCATCAGATAATTACTGCATTGGTGATGATGTTTCAGCTGGTAACAAGTTATGTAACCCTAACTGATGCAATGAGTAGCTTCTCATTTGTTTAAAGGCACATCCTGTGGTCGTGGAAAAGATGTTCATCTGTTTCAGAAGGGTCAAATTATTGGCATGCATCAAGCAGAGAAAATATCTAAGGAGATTGCTGAAGCTACTAAAATCAGGTTAAGAACTGTCCAACTAATTATTACAAATGGAAGGACATTGGGGAAACATCATCTTCGAGGAAGGAATGTGATCGGAAAAAAATCTTGAATGATTGTGATCGGCAATCATTTAAACATTTGGTGAAATCAAATTGTAGAAAAACAACAGCAGAACTCAAATATCCACATGCCAGTGTTAATTTTGACAGCAAATTTTCATTTAGTTTTATAGTCTTTTGAGTAAAATGTAATTTAGTTGTAGTTATAATTTAGTCATCTGAATTGTTTTTAGATTTAGTCTAGTTTTGGTTGACTAATTATGGTAAGATTATAGTCGACTAAATCTACTAAAACATGAAATATAAACGTTGCAGTACGTAAATGCTTTTTTAGCATTTCCCTTTTAAGATGAAACATCTACATGCATTGATAATAAAAGTATACATGAAAGTGATTATGACTCAAAGTTTCCATCATAGATCTGCTTCACACTTGGTGCGGACATTCAGCAGATATTCTAGAATAGAATTACGCTGGAATTAATGATGTATAATAAGATCTAATTGAGATATAAGCTCAGGTCTATATGCATGCATTGGTAACAACTGTATAGAGTAAAGTGTCACCAAAGCTCATAATTTCCATCAAAGATCTGCTTCAAACTCGGTTTGGACACTCATGAGATATTGTAGAATAGAATCAAGTTAGTATAAATGATATATTATGAGCTTTATTAAAGAAATAAGATCATATAAGTGCATGCTCTATATGCTTTTATTCATAATTACAGCATAAAACGGAGTTATGTTACCCGAATATTCCTTAAATATAATATTAACACCTTTCAGACAAAGTTCAAATATATCCACGTCACAAACTGAAAACATATTTTAATCCCTACTTTATTTTCCATTTAGGTGCACATAGCCTGACCGCGGTTTCAGGATGACATGCCTGCAGATGTCCTTCAACTTTGTTGTGTTTTTACCGGAGATGGCGCCCACACGGTTTATAGAGAGTCTTGTTTTCCTTGATATCAAATGACAACTGTGCCCATATATCGACCCTCCTCTTTCTCCCAGGTGCTGACATTGCCGAGTTAGTACAGTCTTCCCAGGGTCAGATCAAATGTCTGCGTCTTACCGCATTACGCATTACCATTACACGTAATACCACGTTATTGGAACGCAACCCAACTCATCCCGCCTTTCCACATATACTCAAGTTATGATTGGATCTTTTCCTAACTTGTCAGATCTGATTGGATGTCATCTCTGCCAAACGTTTTTGTATCGTTTTTATATGTTGACAAAAGTATCAATTCATTTCATCCTAGTTTTTGTCGTTTTTAAATAACTTTAGTTTAGTCTTCGTCTCATTTTCGTTAACTATGACTATGATGAAGTCATTCATCAACAAAATTAACACTGCCATATGCACAATGCGAAGGAAAACTCAAGGGATGGGGGACTTAACACGGTGTAGCTAAGGAAAGAACTGTCAGTGAGGCTAAATGAAAAGGAAAAAATGGCTTCATCATTAAAAAAAATGGCTTCAAGAGCAATGGAAGAGGCCATATGGTCTGAGAGTCCAGATTTACCCTGTTTTCAGAAGAGATGGGGGCATTAGTGGTAAGAAGAGAGGAGGCTGAAGCGATGATACCCATCATGACTAGTGCCTACCGTACCGCCGTGGGGCAGTGCTATGATCGGGGGCTGCAGCAGAATTGGTCAGGTCTAGGTTCAGCAACGTTATGTGCCCAAAGAATGAGGTCAGCTGATACCTGAATGTACTGAACCACCAGGTTATTCCATTAATGGATTTTTTCTTCCCTGATGGCACGGGCATATTCCAAGATGACACTGCCAGGATTCATCAGGCTCAGATTGTGAAAGAGTGGTTCAGGGAGCATGAGACATCATTATCGCACATGGATTGTCCTCCACAGAGTCCAGTCCTGAACCCCATTGAGAGTCTTTGGGATGTGCTGGAGAAGACTTTGCACAGTGGTCCAAATCTCCATCATCAATACAAGATCTTTGGGGGAAAATTAATGCAACTCTGGACAGAAATAAATGTTGTGGCACTGCAGAAGCTTGTGGAAACGATGCCACAGCGAATGCATGCTGTAATCAAAGCCAAAGGCGGTCCAACTAAATATTAGCGTGTGTGACCTTTTTTGGCCAGGCAGTGTAATTAGATAATCCGTCAGGATGTGAAGTTGCTTATCTGTGCTCTGTAATCTGAATTATAAAGCTTCATGCACACTACACAGTGGGAATAGCTTATTTTAGTCTTGATTTCTAAATGTACATTTCATTTGCATTTCCCTTTGAAGAACAGATTAGTTTCAGCTAGTGTAGCAGATTTGGACAGGGTTTAAGTTAGCTTTAGCTTTTAGTCACAGTTTGTAGAGTTTTGCTTTCAGTTTACCAATTCAGTTTGGACGGGGAAGAGTACAGTATCATATTTGGTCACAGCAGTCATGGGCTAGTGCACAATTAAGAATTAAGCAGAATTAAATTCCTATCTATTTAATGCATTTATTTATTTCATTTCGTTTTAAGGAAACTATTTCTAGTATCTGTTTAGATTTAGATATTGGGTTAAACATGTGTACAGTATTTTATCTAAGTTGTCTAAATTGTATTATTTTTTGTTTAATTGGTGGCTTAAAAAGAAACTAAATTATAACATTGGTGTAAATGGGAACTATGAAGAACATTCTGGTAAAACTGGAATCTTATCTGTCATCTCAGCACCGTCAGGTTTAGAGGGTTTTGTTTCACCAGTAACTTTGTCATGCTGACAGAAATTAATTATAGAATCAACAGACTAACCTATGAATTAGGATATTCCACCAATCAAGTTTTATTGGGAATCCATGTTGTAGAATTAAGAATTAAGTGGAATTAATAAAGAAATCTGATCTGACTTTAGTTGAATAAATTTACTATCTAGTTTATGTATTTATGTATTTACCTTATGTATTTCATTTCGTTCTGGAAAAACTATTTCTAGTGTCTGTTTAGTTTTAGGTATTGGATTAAATGTTTGTACAGTATTTTATTTAAGTTTTCTAAAATGTATTTTTTTAATTTAAGCAGTACTTTTAAAAAAAACATAAACAAAACAAAAAAACCCACTATAACAACCCTGGTGTAAATGGGAACTATGTAAAACACTCCATCACAACTGGACTCTTGTCTGTCATCTCAGCACTATCAGGTTTAGTGTGTCTCAGTAAGTCTCGTTTCACCAGTAACTTTGCCATGCTGACAGAAACGAAACAATCATTATAACAATTATAATTTCAAAATTAAAATAATTATAAACTATGGAGTAAACAGACTAACCCATGTACTTGGATATTCCACCAACCAAGTATGATTACGATTACCATACTCTTCAAAAACAGATTTTTTTTTTTTAATGTTGCAAAATTAAGAATTAAGTACAATTAAATTCGAATCTATTTATGTATTTATGTGTTTAATTATTTCATTTAGGTTTGGTGGAAATATTTTTAGTTTCTTTTTAGTTTTAGATTTTTGGTTAAAAGTTTGGACAGTTTTCTATGTCAATTTTCTCAAATGTATTTCTTTTTTTCAGTTTAAGCGGTAGTTTAAAAAAAAAACCTCTAACTCTGGTGCAAATGGTAACTATGTAAAACTGGACTCTTGTCTGTCATCTCAGCACTATCAGGTTTAGTGGGTCTCAATAAGTTTCATTTCACCAGTAACGAAACAACCACATGTGTATTTCCATAAAATCAAAACAGAAGTGCGTAGGTACCATCAGAGTGTTAAAGCGTTCTGCAGTAGCAGTAGTTCACATTCTCACCTTACTGAATTTATTCCAGAACACCAGCTCTTCAGGGTTTCCCTGAGCCTGAGGACCTTTTGAGAAGTAAATAGAAGCATGATCAGAACTACAGAAAAATTATTCAGTTGTTACCGTATTTTAGGACCATAAGGGCACTTAAAATCTGAACTTTCTCAAAATCGACAGTGTGCGCCTTAAAAGCGGTGCGCCTAAGTATGAATAATTATGGTTGTGCTTTTGACCTAGAAACGATTTAGAGGTACCGGCGCTCATAAATCTGTTCAAAATGTTTTTAGCACGGCCTTGGTAGGTTACGAAGCTGACGGCCACCGTAGTGAGCAGCATACCGTAGTGCGCAGCATAGCGGAGTAATACGGTATGTGCTTCAGCATTAGGGTACGTGCATTCATTCATTTATTTTCGAAGCGGATTTCAAACCCAACGCTATCAGTCACGCAGTACAACATGGTCATAGAGCAGCTGTGAGAGAATTCAACATTAACGAATCAATGGTACGGAAGTGGAGGAAGCAAGAAGACGCCCTGAGCCAGGTAAAGACCAAACTGAGCTTCTGACGGAACTTAAGAGTTTTGTTTCATTTCATGCGTCTTATAACCCGGTGTGCTTTATGTATGAAAATATACCCGTTAGCAGCCGATCGTTGGTATTGTGTCTTATAATCCGGTGCGCTTTATGGTCTGGAAAATACGGTAACTTACCCTTTGTTCAACCTAAATAATTAGCATTCTTGGGTATATTTGTGAAGTCCTTAAAATGCTTGGTTTCTACATTAATGAGTAATGTTGTCTTATCTTTATGTCATAATAACAGTCAAACACATTCTGTCTGAACTAGTAACACATAACTGCACTATTCATATACAGAACACGCTTATTACTCATTCACAGTCAAAGCTGGAATTATGTCAGCTTCTGAAATATGTGTGGTATCAGAAGTCTGGTGTTTCTATTAATCTGATGAGAAGCCTGAGTCTGCTTTTCCCAAGAAAGACATCTACCTCAGTAATAACACATAATAATAATAACAGACATGCATAAATCACTTCTAAGAACATAAACAAATGGAGAAAATTGAGCTCTGTCGTAGCATAGACCCAGGAAAGGGGGTACTGGCAGGGCTGCAGACGGCCATAGTTGTGAATGTATTGCATTTTGAATAGAGTGGTTGGTTGGGGTCATGTCCTCTTCAAAGATTGGAGAAGGGTAAAATATCCCCCTGATTAATTCCTCCTCACAGCATTCTTGTGATTTCATTTTTTACCAGTATGTGTTTTCTCCTGGCTGTTAGAGTTGCCCAAAATTATTTCTATTATTATTATTAGTAGTAGTATTATTAATAATAATAATAATTTAAATGTTATTTTACAAAATTTATGGATGAGCACTGTGGAGGGAGGGAGGCAGGCAGAGTAGCTGATTTGCTTGCCAGTTCGTGCTAGGTGTCCTCCCCCAATCGCAGCCATAAGAGAGACTGTTAAAGAGTCTGACAGATAAAAAGGTAGTGTCTAGATGGGATTAGTTCACTGTGTAAATAAAGCACTTTGGGTTGACACACACTGGTGTGCATATCTGAGCTTGGTTTTGCGGCACGTCTTATGTAAGGGGAGTGCAGTCTGTGTTCCTTTAGCATACTAGCTCCACTATTCAAACAACAGGCATTACCTTAGCAAACCACTGTCAAGCCATACAATAGAGTTACATTCACAAATGCCAAAACTTTGTGCAAAAAAGCCTTATGTTAACCATGTCCAGAAGGGTGTTGACTTCTCTGGGCTTGGGCCATCACACAGTGGAAAGTATATTGTTGCCAG
The DNA here is from genome assembly GCA_025084515.1 of Ancistrus triradiatus. Lineage (NCBI taxonomy): Eukaryota > Metazoa > Chordata > Actinopteri > Siluriformes > Loricariidae > Ancistrus > Ancistrus triradiatus. The sequence goes on from JAJAGP010005398.1 coordinate 27,178, forward strand.
ACAAATCAGTGGACCCCACAGACTTTTATCAGCAACATGTCTAATAGCCAGGCTCTGTCATGGTATGGGATTATCAGTGCCCTTAGCAAAGGTCATTAACACTTCTGTGATGGCAGCATTAATGCAGAAAAGTACATTAAGATTTTAGAGCAACATCAGCTGCCTTCAAAACAGCATCTTTTCCAGGGGCATCCATGCATTTGTCAACAAGACAATGCAAACCTTAATAATCCAATCATAATCGGATTTCTGCAGTTATCTGATTATGCAAGTGGTCATGTATATAGCATACTCCTATCTAGAATTCAGATTAAGAAATCCGATAAAGAGAGCTGGATTTTACTAGAGTAATCGGAGTACTCATTGTATGTGTACCAGTTCCCCCATTTTCTAACCCAAAACGGTTTCCAGATCCGCCTATTCTAAAGACTTGGCTTTATTTGGCCTCTTTCTACCACTGACTGTGGCTGTTTTTTTCTTGCAGAATCTGGCAACCCTGGAATTAAATGTGCCACGACATTAAAAGCAGCAAAACGGCTATCGAAAACTTCGTGGAGACTCTGAAACGCAGTATATACTTGAGAAAACTGAGAATTTGATTATTTAATATTAAATTTTGAAGTTTATGTCACATTTCTGTGAGTAGTTATCGGATTTATAAGTGCATGTAAATGCACTCACTGTCTGTGATGAAATAAAAGTAAATGTGAGAAACACTACTTTAAAAAAAAACAGCATTTTCCATACAGTCCCATCTTTTTCTGGTTTGGGGTCGTAAAATTCAGCAGTAGAAAATGTTACAGCTGAGGACCTTCTGTCAGTTATTGTGTAACAGGGTTTAAAGATTTGTTCCAGCCTGGAAAGTGAACAGTTATCCATAGTGTTTTTAAAATTATGTTCAGCTCAAAGTGCAAAGCTCACCAAGCAGTTTGTCTGCAAGAAAGCTAAGCTGGTCAGTGTTCAGGCCACGCTTAGTGATGGAGGAAAACTGCCAGCTCAAAACTTTTGCCAGGTCCTCCCATTTCACTGGAGGAGGGTTCTGGAAAAACGACAGGTTCTGAAACAGAAAATGTACTTTCATATGAGTTGTTGGACTGTTCTGTTTAGTATACAAAGACCATTTTTCAAGTTTTGTTATTAAGAGTGAATGTAACACTGAGCAGGGCAGACCTCCTACCTGGTAATCAGTACAGAGCATGTTAAACCAGAGGATGGAGGCCCAGGCATTCGTCACCTGCATTTTATGAGAGACCACCACCACAGGAAGGGAGACGGCCTGCATTTAAACCAACAAATATGTCATTAACTACAGAATCCTGGTTACGATCTAAATGTGCTGCCAAATGTTTTACTCAGATTGTCCCAAGACTATAGTTAGCCATTAGTCCTTAGATCACAGTTAGCAATACCCTACAGAAAGAAATTAGTAAAGTAGAATAAAATATTAAATAAAATGCCTGAACAAAACTAGAAGTACAGTCTCATGCAAAAGACTGATAATGCCCTAAATGAAAGTAACACAAGTAAACAGACTTTGCATGGAACAAACTCATATATGACATGCTCCTGCGACCTGTGATGGACATGTTATAAACCATACATCTTTTGGAATACAGTGGTACCTCGGTTCTCGTTGCTAATTTGTTCCAGAAGCCTTGACAAGAACCGAAATCGACAAGTACCGAGCAAATTTTTCCCATAAGGAATAATGTAAATTGAATGAATCCATTCCAAACCCCAAAAATCCACACTGTGTATAAGGCATTATATGCAGTCATGGAGTTGTGTTGTACAGGTGCTCCCCGATTTACAATGGGGATATGTTCCGACAAATCCATCAAAGGTTAAATGTAAAATGAACCGCGAAGTTTAACAAGTGTTTGGTATAGCTGCACAGGAGGGTCACAACAGATACTGAAAGCAAAGGGTCACATACTTTTGCCACTCTCTAATATGTAATATTGAATCATTTTCCTCAATAAATTAATGAGCAAGTATAATATGTTTGTCTCATTTGTTTAACTGGGTTCTCTTTATCTACTTTTAGGACTTGTGTGAAAATCTGATGATGTTTTAGGTCATATTTATGCAGAAATATAGAAAATTCTAAAGGGTTCACAAACTTTCAAGTGCCACTGTATCATGATCTGACCATCCATAGAAACTGAATGGAATTAGAGAAATATGCAAACTGTGTGATACATATGGTCTGAACTTTCATTTCTGACTGGCCATAGAAAATGAATGTAATTAAAAGCAAAGTGCAAACTTTTTGATAATGACCATGAAAGAGTCTGTTGGTAACAAATAGTTAGCAAACACATTCTAAACTGTTTTAGGGATCTGACTGTAAATGAGGACTGAACATTGACTCAAACACAGCAGAGGGTTACAAGACGAAATGTATTAAAGTTCACTGTGCCACACCTTACTTGAACCCCCTCCAGGATCCACCCTCTCACCAACCACAACCATAACCACAGCCATCTGCCTGCTCTGTGCAGTCCTCCTGCCCTTAATGTACTCTTATTTAAAAACCAACATGTGCTTTTATCTAATTTAACCCATTATATAATAATATCCCATTATAGGCAAACAAATGAAGAGGAAGACGACGAAGAAGAATACTGACAGGGACAGGACTTCGAGGAAGAGGTTTGATAGGGGTATGATCAAGATGTTTTTAGTTCAAATTAATAATGGATTTGATTACACTGGTGACCTTTTGAAAGTGGGTCTATAGCATTTAATAATTAGATTCATGTCATGACACAAATACACCTATAGCCTACTAGATATACTGTGTGCTTTTCATAACAGTTCATAAAACATACATTAAGCTATAGAAATTTTGAATGCTGTTGTACTTGTTAAAAACATCCTCACCCTTATATCAATAGAGAGCCCAGGCTGACTGAGTTGGGTGTCAAAGTTGATGGAATGAAGTTCCTCCGTGATGAGAAGAGGAGACTGGAAGAAAGAAATAACACTGTATCTCCACCAAATCATCATTTAATAATATTAAAAAAAAAAAAAAACACACACAACCCCTCTTTATAAGGTTATTATGATATGCTCCATTATATGCCATTATAAGTATAATTTGGCCGTGGTTTCAGGCAGTTTTTATAGGTTACATAAGAAAAATACACCCATAACAGTTTAGGGAGACATGCACACATTCATTTCTGTTGGATTTTTTTAATTGTGAATTGTGAGTCTTGCTGTATGTATACTGACTTTATACTGGCACTTTTTGTAACAAGCTGTAAATGACATTTGTAAGTGTATGTGCCTGTCATATTATAAGTAGTATTTCTTTGTTTGCCCCCCACTACCTGTATAGTCTCTCTAACCTATAACTATATAAACTGGTTCGCATTCCATCGTTGAATCTCTGTTTCATCTGGCTGATCCTCCATGTTGTTTGTAACACTGTCTATCAATGCAGTTTTGGCTTCCATCTAACAAAATTATCAGGTCCATTATACCAGTATCTTAAATGTTACGGCTTTTTCCTAGAAGGGTCGTAACAGTACATTACTGTATCTTCTGTAATTATTATGAATTTCTCTGAAGTAAAATGCTGTGATGCTGTGTAGCGTTCCACTCGTGCTTTCGGTGGTATCTCTGATTCATTTATGTATAATTTGCACGCAGTTTTGTTTTTGTCAAAACACCCTTTATGTTCGCATTATAATAGCATGAAAAGTGGTATATCACTATGATAATGTCCTGTCAACGTCCATTTCTGACAATGTCCTGTTTCACAGAACGTAATGCAGTCATAAAATGGCGCATACTTGTGTATGTAAGTAGTTATTTTTGAATGTCAGAATCTTGGTCTCTTGTGAACCTTGGTATACCGTATTTTCGTACCATAAGGCGCACTTAAAATCCTTTAACTTTCTCAAAAATCGACAGTGCGCCTTAAAATGCAGTGCGTCTAATGTATGAATTAATTCTGGTTGTGCTTTCTGACCTAGAACCGATTGTAGATGGTACACGGCGCTCATAAATCTGTCAAAATGTTTTAGCACGGCCTTTGGTAAGTTACGAAGCTTACGGCAACCGTAGTGCGCATCATCGCGGGGTATTACGGTATGTGCTTCAGCATTAGGGTACGTGCATTCATTCATTCATTCATTTTTGAAGCGGATTTCAAACACAGCGCTATCAGTCACGCAGTACAACATGGTCATAGAGCAGCTGCGAGAGAATTCAACATTAACGAATCAATGGTACGGAAGTGGAGGAAGCAAGAAGATGCCCTGCGCCAGGTAAAGACCAAACTGAGCTTCCGACGGAACTTAAGAGTTTAGTTTCATTTCATGCGTCTTATAACCTGGTGCGCTTTATGGTCCGGAAAATACGGTATATGCTGCCAAACAGTTATACTTGTGAAGAAATGGTTCTACACAACATTATACAGTTAAAGTTTATAATAAAAATCTAACATGACTAGTAAATATGTAACGATGCCAACCTCATTTGTTCTACTTCCAACTGGTCTGTGTTCTTTCAGTTGCTGCAGGTACAAAAGATAGAAATAAATGCTAAGTAGTATAGTTTATTGCACCTCATAAAACCCCCAAACAATTCAACCATGTCATGTGTGCTACTCATACAAGGTGTCGGAATTCAGCAGCCAGGCAGCCATTGGATTCCTCCATATTTATCATCTTATTGTTGGTCCCTACAATATAGAACTTACGAAATCTGCATTAGAAGGGAATTAACACATGCATGTCAGTCAGATATGTGTATTTGAAAATTCGCATAAATGGTTTTTTTTTAAAGTGACAATTTCCATATTAGGACAGGATAAGATTTTTACCCCTTGGGTCTGTCCTCTTCTGGTATATCCCTATGATTACAATAAAGCAAAATTAAATTTTTTTTATTTTATTTTTAAATTTTAAATATAATCACAATAGTAATGGTAATAGGAAACATGTAAAGACCATGAGTGTTCCATGATTCCACTTACTTGTCAATAGATGCTTTGACATTAAGCTGGCAATTCAATTCTGGAAGCTTGACCAGCAGCCTGGATACAAAACGTCTTATTGTTAGGGCTTTTATTGAACATACTACTTTCTTTTTGAGAAATAATCTGACCATCCCAGCAGTGTTGGGCAACATCAGTAAAAATCTACAGCACTGTGCAAAAGCCACCATTTAGATATGTTTTTAAACAATGGTATAATGACCATATACAACATACTGTTGATGACTGAACCGTTCAAAAACTGGAGTAATCGCTCTATAATACTCTTTTCCACTCATCTTCATTCTAATCTTTGTGAGCTTTAGCATATCTTAGCCTTTTCACCCAGTTTCCTTTCTGAAAAAGTTGTTTCTTGGCTCCTATCTTTGCAAAACTGTCATCTCAATGAAGCGGCCAGATGCTGCTATTGCCCAAGTGTAAATGGAGGTCACACTAAATACTTACCACTGTAGCTTATAGAAGCTGTTTGTCTGTGATTTTTATTTAATTTTTTTTTATGTTTTATTACAAATTACCTGTATTTTCTGGTTGTATTCTGATAAAGAGACTGAGAATAATTACATATGTTCATTGTACTACTGCTACAACAACAAATCTAATGGTGGCCTAAGACTTTTGCACAGTACTGTATGTTTCAATTTTGAACTTCAGTAAGGCTTTCAAATGCATATGTACCGGTAAAGGAGACGGATGAAATTCTGCCTTAAAACAGAGAGTGAATAAATCGCTAATGGAGTAATAAATAATCTGTTAAGCACTTATCACTTAATCATTAAAAAAGTTTCAAATATTTCTGTAGGTTGTTGTATGTTGATGAGCCAATGAACCTGAAAGATCACTATTTACCCACCCTTCAGAGTAATCCCCAGTTCAGCCATCTGTGCAGTAGATGAGCATCTTACCTGAGTTTGACTGTAAACTGCATGTTCGTCTTCAGCACCAAAGGTCTTTGGGGATCTGTGGGCATGCACGGCTGCCTTTCCACCACAATGGAACTGAAAAACACATCAGAAAAAGTTCAATCCTGCTGTAGCTTGTGATCTGACAGATGGTAGTAACTGTGTAACCCAGAAAGATGACATACTTGATGAGGAGGTTTTTGAACAGTGAGAGTGCCTTTTCCTGAACAGAGCTTATGTCGAAAGTGATGGGCTCATTGTCCAAGTTGAATTTCAGAACCAGCTCTTGCAGTGTGTTCAGCTGTTGCCGTATCTTCTGCAAACACTCAGCCACCGATGTGAACCTGACAAACACAGAATGCTTATTTACCTTCTGTGTGATAAACCTGTGAGTAACTAAATGTGGGCTAAGCATATTAAATTAGATATTAAATCATATCACGAGTTTCTAAAACGCCTCGGGTGCACGTTAAGGTATTAATATAGCTTGGTTATGAAGGTGTAGGTTCTGCTCTTTGAACACGCATAAAGGTCATGAACATGAAATGCAAAGTTTGTTCACAGTCACGATTAAGGCATGTACTTTTTGACAAATTATACGCTACACTACCAATGTCGTGACTCTGATGGTTTTTCCCAGGCCATTACAGAAACCCAGTGCAGTTATGCATCATTTAATGACCACATTACATTTAGTGAAACGGGATGTTGACCAAACATTACCATAGTCACATACAGTCGTATGAAAAAGTTTGGGCACCCCTGATAATTGTCATGATTTTAGTTTATAAATCATTGGTTGTTCAGATCAGCAACTTGAGTTAAATATATCATATAGCAGATGAACACAGTGATATTTGAGAAGTGAAATGAAGTTTATAGGATTTACAGAAAGTGTGCAGTAATTATTCAAACAAAATTAGGCAGGTGCA
>JAJAGP010005399.1:0-26325 GCA_025084515.1 Ancistrus triradiatus
TATCATATGCAGTGCAACGCCATGAAATCCCTGCTTGTGTTGCCTAGGAGTCACGGAAGAAGAGAAGCAATTCCTGACTCCTCCTTTGCTGAAATTCACCCGAAGCCTTTCTATGCCCGACACATCTGAAGACATCCCTCCTCCGCCCGGCGTCTCCCCTCCGTCTCCACCTTTTAACCCCAGTACCCCCGCTAGCCGAAGCTACGGAAACAACCAGCCTGTCATGGCTCAGCCCCAAGCGGGAAGAGGCTATGCAAATACAGGCACCATCCACCGAGGGCGAGGAGGGTTCCTGTGCCCGAACTCGGATCAGTACGAACCCCAGAGCGTCATCTCGAACCAGCAGAATTCCCGAAATCGAAACAGAGGCTCTGTACCCGAGAATCCGTATTCAGAAGTCGGGAACAAGGTGCCGTATGCCCCGGCAAAGCCGGTGCGGAGGAAGGGAATGTTAGTGAAGCAGCCCAACGTGGAGGACAGTCCGGAGAAGACCTGCTCCATCCCGATCCCCACCATTATCATAAAAGAGCCGTCGACGAGCAGCAGTGGGAAGAGTAGCCAGGGAAGCAGCATGGAGATCGATACGAGCGCTGCAGATCATCCCGGCCAGCTGAGGCCCGAGGATTCGCTGAACATCAATAACCCCTTTGCGGCCGCTATCGCCGGGGCAGTAAGAGACCGGGAAAAGCGCCTGGAGGCACGTAGGAACTCCCCTGCCTTTATTTCTACGGATTTGGGAGACGAGGACGTACCGATTACAGCGCCCGTGCCTCGCTTGCGCCACTCAAAGTCAATAGACGAGGGAATGTTCGCGAACGACGAGAGACTTCGGAAACTCATGGCACCCCCCGTTTCTCTGTGTGCTGTTACGAAAAGTGCCGAGAGTGGAGTAGGTGGTGGTGGTGGGGGTGGCGTTGGTAACGTGACGGACTTTAACTCCTCCGAACCCATGATTGTACGCGAACCTCTCAGCACCAGGACGAGGAACTGCCCTGACCTGGATAGTCCAGTCAGCCTTCCAGCAACAATAAAGACCTACACCGCCAACGGGGGCGCTTACGTACACCCCGTTACAGGAAAATCCCTGGATCCCAATTCGCCTTTAGCCCTGGCACTGGCTGCCCGAGACAGAACTGTCAAAGACCAATCCCAGCCTCCTCCGCCTCCTCCGAAGGTGGAACCGCACAAACCGGACATCAATCAACCTTTGTTTATCGACACCAAGCTCCGATCGGGAATCGAAGCCTCCTTTGCTGCCTCTGTCAGCGCAGGTCGTGCCGGTCTTCGGAGGCAGATGACCGAGTGCAAATATGAATCGGTGGCACCGAAAGATGTCAAGCAGGCGGAGGAAAAGAAGAACGCGGCCATCGATGTGGAGCAGAGAGCGGCAGGATTGTTAATGGTGCACACGATGGACGGAGGGACGCCAGAGGAAAACAGCGTCAGCGATGGCCATAAGGAGGAAATGGTTCCTCCACAGGACACAGAACTAAGAGACTCTGAGCCTCCTTTGGTCCTCAACTCTCAAACGCCTGCCCCGTCGAGGACGAAAAGCATCACAGCGGGTGGCTCGGTGGACGAACCTATTAAACTGCCTTTCCGAATTCCGCCTCCACCTCTGGCCTCGGTGGACATCGACGAGGAATTTGTTTTCGCGGAACCGTTACCTCCTCCATTAGAATTCGCCAACAGCATCGACATTCCTGAAGATCAGCTTGCCGAGATCCTTAAGCAGAGAAAAAACAGTATACCGGGAGGACATTTGCCTCCGTACCATCAACACGCCCCTCCATCCATCAATGCCGACATGAAGCGACCTGTCGGGATTTCGAACTGCATCCTCCCCCCTAGCTACCCTCCGCACCTTCCTGAGAACTTTGAGCCAATCACAGACTCTGGTATCGAAATAGACAGCCGGAGTAGCGGAGACCCCCATCTAGAGACCACCAGCACCATCTCCACCGTGTCCAGCGCCTCGACGTTGCCTTCAGAAGGCAGCGAGGTCTTGGACGCCTGCACAGTCTATGCAGACGGGCAGGTCTTCTTGGTGGACCGGCCCCCTGTGCCTCCCAAGCCAAAAATGAAGCCCATCATCAACAAAAGCAATGCACTTTACAGGGACCCCTTGATCGAGGAGAGCCCCGAATCCTTCAATCAACCCCCACCCGCACCTCCTCCGCCCCTATCAGAGCCCCCTAAAGCACCCTCGCAGCGAACTTCTAAACTATGGAGGGACTCTCCTGAGCTCCGGAGCCCCCCCACGTCCATTCCGGACCCAAAGGCCAATATGATTAGTGAGCTGAGCTCCATCCTGCAGCACATGAACCGGGACAAGTCCCCAAAACAGGCCGATTCCCTCGATTCACCAACAGGACCAAGGAGCTTCACAAACAGGTGAGAAACCTCTCCCTTGGCACATTTGAATGTATGTTACTTATCCACCAGTGCTTTTGTGGGGTTTCTGAATGCACCTGAACTTGACATTAAGTGAAACTCCCAGGTGAACCATGTTTATGCTTGTGTAGTTTGGCCAGAAGTGCCTGAACCTTTACAAAAGGTGGCGGTCACACCGGACATTATTCCTTATGGGAAAAATTTGTAAATTTAAGATCAAAGCTACCCTCCCTACGAGCGGTCGACCAACAAAAATCACTAATATGCCCAGCCCCCAAATAAACATGCATTATTAATTTACATCGTTAATAGCTTCTCTCTTGTCACTGTCTGAAACATTCAGTCATCCAGCTTATTAAACATGAATGAAGATACAGAAGAGATGCACTTTTGATCGATTATATTCTCAGTATTTGAGGGGTGTGTTTAGGACCGGCTACCGCAGTAACATTACTTGCCTCTTTGCTTGATCTGTCCCTCTTGATAGTGGATGGATAGTAAAGTCATAAGATCTGTCCCTAATATAAACCATTTCTGACTTGTATCGGCGCCTGATATATTATTTTCCGATATATAGATTTTTTTCAGTGATCAGCATCAGTCCGATATTAGAATTTGAGCTGATATTATAACCTGTATTTATTATATATTTAAATAAATACAGCTTATAATAGGAGCTTAGCCGCCCCATTCACAAGTCTCTAGTGACGCCCCTTCTAAAAGGTTCACATACTTTTACCACTCACAGATGTGTAATACAGGATCATTTTCCTCAATAAATAAATGACCAAATATAATATTTTCGTCTCCTACAAGTGTGTAAGTGTTCTCTTGATCTATATATGTTTAGCACTGCTTTTAGAACCTGATGCTTTAGGTCATACGCCGATCTACAGAAAACTCTAAAGGGTTCACAAACTTTCAAGCATGACTGTAATTATGGGGGATAAAATGCCTCTAATAAGATTCATGGTGTGTTTACACCAGGGACTAGGAAATCCTGTCGGGTCCTGTCTCTGGGCCTGTCAGGCGTGTGTGTATGTCCAGTCAGTGACGGGTGTGTGTAAACAGCTCAGCTGCTCCCTCTAGCGGATGGAAACCGCAAACCTCTTTACATCTCGTTTCCTCTGTTACAACGCGAGTGTTTGATTTTCAGCTCGAGTAATAAGTAGGTCATCTTAAAATGACCTGAGACGAGCAGAGCCTTGTGCCACATGTCCCATGTCCTAACCTTAATCTCAGTAACCTAAATCAGATTTTTTACTCTTTTGGTTTTTCAAAAGAAAGTTGCAGTTTATATTTTAAGAAGCCTAACCTCATGGGGGCCTGCAAAATGTCCTCACAATGCCAAAAATGCCAGATCTTCCTGGTCCCTCAGTGTAATATAAACATGGTCTCACACACACACACACACACACACACACACTTCATATTGTTTTCTGCCTCAGGTCTCCATCTGTCATTATCCACCATTACGTTACATGCTCCAGTTCTCTTTATGGCAACTTGACACAGACTCACAAATGCATTCACTCTCTCTTTTCCTCACACACACACACACACACACACACACACACACATACACACAGTAAGGCTTACAGAGCCAATATATCACGTTGTAGCACAAAACCACATTTTCGTTATCGATGTTTATTGTTAGATTTTAATATAAAGACGACAAAAAGCAGATTTATCTTCATTCTGCGAGGTAAAATAGTTCCATTCGATCAGCATCCTGCTGCTGAAACATCATCAGACTGTGATGTTCCCAGTAACTGTTTATGATACAGACGATAAACACAAATCTATCGATTGATAAGTTTTAATTCACTAAAAAGAAGGATTATTTACACTCAGCAAAAGAGTCCGATTCATAAGGCAGACTGTTACAAAGACACACACTATTCTACCAGAAGGGATTGTGAGTGAGATCCCGGTGTTAGAACCAAAGGCTAGGATCCTGTTATAATTTCCATCACTTGATTAGTGATTATACATTTGGGAAACGAAGCTCTTGATGTTAATCTTATCAGTCAGAAATGGTAAAGTTAGAGTCATAGCTCTTCAGCAGCTTGGTCGGGTCAATAAGAGCTGGACTTCAGGTCCATGAATGAAGCTCCGATCAGCCGTGGATGGTGTTTAATGACAAAGAGTTTAACACCAGCAAGCGACGTCTTTAAGGAAATAAGGAACAACAGAAGCGATGGAACCGACGAAGCTGCTGATGCTCTATAAGTTGCTGTGAAAGTTTGAGGTCTGAGTGTAGAATGAAGGCATTAAGCTTTAAGCTCTTCCCTTTTCAGTTCCTTACAGGTTTCCATAGGTAACAGGTGCTATTAATCTGAGATCAGACACAAGTTATCCCTCATAGCAACAAAATTAATTCATCCATTCACTTTCTGATCCACATGAGTGTAATCACTTAACCTAAAGCATGTTTTCGGACTGTGGGAGGAAATGGAGCACCCGGAGTAAACCCACACAGACACGGGGAGGACCTGCACTCCACTCAGAAAGGACCCAGACCGCTCCACCCGAAATCGAACCCCTGACCGTCTCTCTGTGAGGCGTCCAAGCCACAGAGCTGCACTCTAAGAAACGAAATTAGTTTCCGCTACACCAGACGATGAATTGATTTTGTGTGCAGTTGCAAACTGTCATGAACTGTAATGACTTGAGTGTTTAAGACAAGCATGACAATAAGTCTTATGAGATGGCTTTAGTTCTGGTGCTCTCTGATTGAGTTACTGAGCTGTGTGATGTATCTGACACTCTCCTCCTCTCCCTGTCTATCCTTTTGTCTCACCCTCTGTCTCACTCTCTCTGACACTGTATCTCCCCCATTGTATCTGTCTGCTTCTGTCTGCCCCATTCTCTTTCTCCTCCTTTTGTCTCTCTCTTCCTTTGTCTCTCTTCCTTTGTCTCTCTTCCTTTGTCTCTCTTCCTTTTGTCTCTCCTCCTTTGTCTCTCTTCCTTTGTCTCTCTTCCTTTGTCTCTCCTCCTTTGTCTCTCCTCCTTTGACTCTCTCCCTTTGTCTCTGTCCCTTTGTCTCTGTCCCTTTGTCTCTCTCCCTTTGTCTCTCTCCCTTTGTCTCTCCTCCTTTGTCTCTCCTCCTTTGTCTCTCTCTCCCTTTGTCTCTCCTCCTTTGTCTCTCCTCCTTTGTCTCTCTCTCCCTTTGACTCTCTTTCTTTGTCTCTCCTCCTTTGTCTCTCTTCTTTTGTCTCTCTCTCCCTTGGACTCTCTCCGTTTGTCTCTCTTCCTTTTGTCTCTCTGTCCCTTTGTCTCTCTGTCCCTTTGTCTCTCTCCCTTTGTCTCTCCTCCTTTGTCTCTCCTCCTTTGTCTCTCTCCCTTTGTCTCTCTCCCTTTGTCTCTCCTCCTTTGTCTCTCCTCCTTTGTCTCTCTCCCTTTGTCTCTTTCCCTTTGTCTCTCCTCCTTTGTCTCTCTCCCTCTTTGCCTCCTCCTCTTTGTCTCTCTTTCTGGCACTCTCTTTCTCTCCCTCTGTCTCTGTCTACCTCATTGTGTCTCTGTTTCCCTCTACATCTGTGTCTTTCTCCTTATTTTGTCTCTCTATGTCTCCCTTTCCATCTGTGCCACTATCTCTCTTGTTTGTCTCCCTCTGTCTCTCTTGCTTTGTCCTTCTTGGTATGTCTCCCTCTCTGTCTCTTTCTCTCACTATTTGTGTCTCTTCTCTGCCTCTCCCTTCCTTTATGTCTCTCTCCCTCTCTGTCCCACTATCTCTCATCTTTGTCCGTCTTTGTATCTCTGCCTCTCTCTTTGTCTCTCTTTCTCCTTCACACTTTGTCCCTCTTTGTATCTCTGTCTCTTTCTCTTTCTTTGTGTCTCCTCTCTGTCTCTCCCTCCCTTTTTATGTCTCTGTTTTGCTCTCTCTCTCTCCTGTAGGGACTCTGTGGTTCCCTCTGTCTCAGGTACGCCTCGCTCCACAGCTCTGACGTTCACCACTCCGTCCACGCCTCCCTCCATTCTTCCATCCTCGATCACCTCTCCTCCTGTGTCCAGTCCCACCCCTTCCACGCCGGGCCCCGCCTCCTCTCCGGCTCCTACCCCGCCCCTTTGCCCGTTCGGCAGCCGCTCTGCGTCCCCTCTGTCCCTCCTGCACTCGTCCTCGTCGTCTTCGTCCAACGCCAAGCCGTTCTCCGGCAAACCCGTGCTGCTGTGGACCAAGCACGACGTCGCCGATTGGCTGGAGAGCCTCAACATGGCCGAGCACAGAGACGCCTTCATGGAGAACGAGATCGAGGGCTCCCACCTGCCCAACCTGCAGAAGGAGGACCTGATCGACCTGGGCGTGACGCGCGTCGGCCATCGTATGAACATCGAGCGGGCGCTCAAGCTGCTGATGGACAGATAAAGGAGGGACGAGCACACTTCCCGAGGACTCTCTCGCCTCTGCCCGGGCCCACAGAACGACGGACTCCCCATCACTTTTGGACCACTTTGACTTTTTCAGATCGCCAGCTGAGCTGGAGGCTCCTTTTCTATCTTTGCTAGAAAAATTATTTCTTCACTATAAAAATGTCCGCCGCTTCTCGTTATGGATGCAGCAAACACACCGGGACAAGATCCAACCGTCAGAGTGTGTGTCTGGTTTCTTTTCTTTCCTCTCACCCTGTGTGTGTGTGTGTGTGTGTGTGTGTGTGTGTGTGTGTGAATGAGATCCAAACCTGAAGATAATGCATTTAGACCTGGGCATGTGCTGATGTTCCTGATGGTTTCCTGTGTCCGATGGCTGCTGGACATGTTCTGACAGTGTCCTCGTTTGTGTCCCAGTCAGAGGACAGGACTCTCCATCAGACCGGTGTTACATGAACGTTACTCGTCTAATTTCCAGAAGTCGGTCTGTGGTTCGAATGAATATTTACAGTCGACCTGATAGCCTTCAGACCTGCCAGCTGTTCCCTGCTCTCTGTTTTACTTTCTACATCATATCTTTAATTTATTATTATCTCCAGTTTTGGTTTCTTCACTTCTGCATTTCTCTCAGGTCATGTCTTGTTGTTTTTGCTCAGTTTTTGTTCTCTGCACCAGGGCCTTTTCATTTCCCATCCTGCAAAGCTTTCTTTTTTTCTCTCTGTTTTACTTCTCCTTCTCTCCTTTCAACCCTTTTCTTGTTTTTTATCTTCTTGCCTTTTTAAATCTCTCTCTCTCTCTCAATGCTGCTTATTATATTTTATATATTTTATTTTATTATTTTTTTTCTTTAAAGATGTATAGAAAGATATAACTTTATTAATCCAGAGGGAACTTGAATAACAATTATTACTATAATTAATAACGTTTTTTGATATAATTAATAAAATGTATTCATTATTATAATTCATAAATATGTTCTCTTTTTTATTTTATTTAAACTGTTACTATAAACCTATTAATTTGATAACTTGGTTTAATTCTTACATATAACCTCTAATCCACCCAAGCAGGTCGGGACCCTTTTTGAGTCTCCTCAGGTTTCTTGTAACATTTCGGGAGTTTTTCCTTGCCGCTGTCACCCTAGGCTTTATAAGTAGATTTGAAAATAAATTTGAGTAACTAATTTAAATTTGATGTAAATTAAATTCGATTCGATTCACAATACTCAGTTCACATTTTTTTCACATGATTATCAATTTTACATTTGATAAAAGACCTTCCTTTTTTGATTTCTTAAGTGTAAACAGTGCAAAATTATGCACATTTTCTTGTATGGGTATTTAAACAAAAATGTTAGTCCCCTGCAGTTAAAAGAAATGATTAGAAACAGAAGTAAACAATTATAAACAAAATGTTCTATTGTAGCTTCACCATATAATAAATAACTGAGTGAAAACATTCCTTCTTATTACTGAAGAGTAACAAACCAAAATACTGTGTGCTTTAGTATTATTTATTATTATTACTTGTAAAACTTATTTTAAAAAATCTTCTTTTTTTGTTTTGTTCTTCTCTCCATCTCATCTTTGTTTTATCTGTTTCTTTCTTTCTTCTACCTTCTAATACATCCATTTTTTTTTCATTTTGGTTTTTCTTCTTTTATTTCCCCTCCCCCATGTTTTTCTTTCCAACTTTTATATTTGTGTTTTCTCTCATTTCATGATTTGCTGTTTTCCTGCATGCTGTTTTTGTTTTGCTGCGTCTGTCACCATTCTTTTTCTTTCTTCCCTTTTTCTTCCTTTCCTTGTTTCTTGATCTCTCTCTTCCTTGTTCTTCTCTTCATTTAACCCCTTCTTTTTTGTTTATTTTTCTTTCTTGCTTTCTTAATTTTTCTCTCTTTTTTGTTTTGTTCTATCATTCTTTTTCTTTCCTTCTCCTTCCTTCTATACATCCATTTTATTCTGTTATTCCTTCTTTTCTTTCTTGTCCTCCCCAATTTTGCTTCCCGATTTTTCTTTCATATCTGCATTTCTCTCATATTCTTACATGCTCTGTTTTTGTTTGCTTTCACTTTTCCTTCTTCCTTTACTTACTTCTTTCCCTAATTTTCTTCCTGTCTTTCTCTATTTTGTTTTTCTCACTTTCTGTCCTTCTCATCCTCGTCTCTGTTTCTTTTTGTCACATCTCATACAGTTTGTTTTTTCTTTTTTATCTGGCAAAGTTTCCATTCTCGGCGTTTCTTTCTTTCTTATTTTGTTCTTCTTTCCACCACAACTCTTGCATGATTTTTCTTTCTCTCGTTTGGTTTATTCTGCTCTTCATCTTGGCCCTCGTCACTTTTCTTCTCTTGATTTCATCTCTCATACTTTTCTCTCATGTTTGTTTTTATTTTATGTTTTGTCTCTTATCCCTGAAACAAAGACCAAACTTCAGCCCGAGTCGCACTTCTGCGTATTTTACTGAACTCGTTTAAATGATAAAAAACACAATATGTGATAAAGTTTTGGCACTCTTCCAGAAGATCTGCTACTGTTTTTGGAAGGTGCTAAAACTTAATTGTGTTTTTTGTAGAAATAGCAAAGAGGAGAACAGGCGATGTAAGACTGTATGGGAAAAGACTATAGTCTACAAAATAAAAGTCCTCACATTGCCATAAGAACGGGGCACTAACACACACTGCCTGTGGATCTTCAGAACCTTCAGAACCTCCTGCTTTTTATTAGATGTGTTAGTTAATCGATTATCAGCACATGCCTGCTCAGTAACACGTTTAACTCACACACACTTATATAACTGCCATGATCCGGACAGACCACAAGTGTAGCAGCTCTGTGTGTGTGTGTGTGTGTGTGTGTGTGTGTGTGTGTGTGTGTGTGTGTGTCTGTGTGTGTTCATGCTCGTCTTCCTCATAACTGCAGGTTGGATTTCTTGCTCAAAAAGTTTTTGCCCCCTCAATCATTTACAGACTCTCTATTATTTTAAATAAGAAATATTATTTTATCTAAATTAATAATTCATCATTTATACCTGTTAGGTCATAATTTTCTTTCTTTATTTATTTATGTCTATCATCATCTTTCTTGTTATTTGTCTTCCTACTAATGCCAGTCTCTGTTTCTTTTTTTTACCCTGTCTCCATCTTATCCCTGTCTTTCTTTATTCTCTTTTCCTTTCTTTCTTTTTTTCCTGCCTCCTCCTACCGCTTTCTTGTTTCCTTTAGTTTTTTTTGCTTTTGAACTCTGTTTTTTCTTTTGCCCTTCTCCCCATCTCAACCCATTTTTCTTTATTGCTTTATTCTTTGTTGCTTACTCCATCTTTGCTTTCTTCTGTTTTTTCTTTCTCTTTTGTTTTGAAATTTTGTGCCCTGCATTCATTTTTTTTCTTTTCATACTTTAGCTGCTTACTTGATAATTTGTGTTTTTTCTTGCTTTCTTTCTCATTCTCTGCTTCTTTGTTTTGCTTTGTCCTTCTCTCTCCTTTTCAGTTCTGTTTCTCTTTCTTGCTCGTTTTCCTTCTCTGTTTTTATTTCTCCTACTTTTATTTTGTCATTTGCATTTCTTCGTCTAAATACTTTCTTTCACCGATACACCCTCTTTATTTCATTCTTTAGCTTGAAAAGAAAACTTTCTTTCCGTTTCTGTCTTTCCCTCTTGCTTGTTTTCTTACTCTTTTCTATTTTCTTTTTCTTTGTCATTCTCTCTCCTTCTCCCCATCTAGACTCTTTTTTTTCTCTTTGTTTTTTCTTTGTCTTTCTGTTTTTCTTATTTTTTCTTTCTTCCTATCTTTTTTCTAGCTTCTTTCTTTCTTTTTCTATTTTTTTTATTTCTCTTTTTGAGGTGATCCTTTGTTCATCTCGACCCCATCTTGCTTTCTTTTCTTTCTCCCACTGTCTGTACACAGTTACCTTTTGGATGTCTTACCTGCTGTCCTTCTCTTGTTTTGTTCTTTGTTCTCCATCTTGATTACGTCTCGTTCTTGCTTTCTTTCTCTATTGTTCTTTCTCTTTTGTTTTGTCCCATTTTAGTCTTCTCACAATCTAAACCCCATCTTTCTTTCTCTATTTTTCTTTCTCCTTCTCTCTCTAAAGTCATTTCGTTCTGCTCTTCCTTCTTTACATTCTCCATCTCTTCTCTTTCGCCTGCATATCTTTTTCTCTCCTGTTTTTTTTTCCATTCATGTCTCTATTCCATTTTTGCCATGTTCTGCTATTTTGCCTTTCCTGTTTTTGTTTTCTTAAAAACTAAATTCCTTTCAGTGTTCGCTGAGGCAAATCTATAAACCTCAGCATCCGGCTGAACTCACACAGGAGTGATTGGCTGTGCCTGTGGGAGGAGAGAGCAGTCAGAGGATCCCCTGCGCTGCAACAGCGCCCCCTGCTGAACTGGATAGGCTGTAGACCCCAGCAGCTCGGCCAGGATAACGCAGTGATTAAAGTGAATTTTGTTTTTGAATAAGGTAAATGTTTTTGGCTCTTGATGATCTAGTGCCTCATCCATATTTACCCATAGATGTACATTTGTTTTTATTTTTTTCCGTCCACATTTTATCCCCGCCTGTCCCGGCCAGGGTTGCAGGGGTCCAGCGCAAGTCTATCCCAAAACTGTTGTACGGTCACCCCAGCTGGCCTCTCCTCCCTCAGACGCAAACCATTAGACAGCTGCACCACCCGAGTGCACCGTAATGGAACTCGACTTGTTGAGTGAATTTGGCGCCATCTGTGTGTCAGTCCGTGGAACTGCGCGTCAGTTCTGAGATTCTGCATCGACCTTTCCTTTTAAGACCGTAAATCCTTGTCCATCTTTTCCTTCATCGTCATATTTATCCATCCATCAGCGTTATTATTTGAAACAGATATATTTTCTAAAGCGAGAAACGCTCTATATAAAGAGGAGATAATCACATTATTTATGAAGAACAGATTCTAAGTAGATTTCGCCCTATATTTTAAACGGCAGAGGTGTTTTTATCATGCATAAATAAAAGGATTCACGTTAAGAAGACGTGCTGATGTTCAGTTTATAATAAGGTACAGGTGACGGAAGGAGCCTGATATCGGGTCCTGCTGCAGGACTTTATTCACCTCTGGTGATGGTTCCTCTCCTCACAGGTGTGGTTGAGCTTTTCAGACTTACCTGCGTGTGTGAGCGAGGGTTATCGGTCCTGTTCTCATAATTCATCACCAATATTATTTATAACGAAGGTGGAATCGATGAATCTCGTTGCCGAGTCGTGCTGCTTTTCTGTGGACCCTTTTTAAATAGAGATTATTTTACAATAGCGGCGCACGAGAGCAAAAAATAAAGCACAGTATTTTTAACGATTTCTAGAAGCGTAAGGAAGTTTTATATCGCTAGGGGAGAGACAGCAGCGCGGTTTTGCCAAATACCGTTTTAGGACCATTAGAACCGGACGGGGCGCGTGCGTTCCTTAGACCGTAAGAAGCAATATTGTTCTTTAAGGACGGTTCTCGGTTGTGACTCACTCACTCATCAGAGCTGCGTCCGTGCGTGGAGTGTGTAAGGCGCTGTACATGTTCACACAGGCCACTCTGTTTTCCATAGAGCTAGTAGGTGAGCATCAGTAGAGGAATGAAGCGCCCAGGCGTGACGTCACGTGCCCCACCTCCACCTTCTTTTGGTTTTGTACTCTTTATATCATAGATATTAAGCCTCACTATTTTTGTGCCCATGTTCTCTGCGTTGCTGTAACTTCTGTGCAGATCCTTTTATTTAAAAATGAAAGAAGTTGTTATTAAAAGGGACTTTTTCCGACTGCACTCTCTCTCCCTGCGCCACAGATCATTAATGTATGGCGACCAAACCTGACTGTAAGAAATAAACATTACATTATGACCGACCTCGCGATGTGTGTGTGTGTGTGTGCTCGTTTGACTTTGGATGCACACTTGGCCAAAGGTATTTGGACTACTGCAGCAAGAAATCTTGTCTGTTGTAACGAGACATGTCACTAACATCTGGAGCAACTTCATATTAAAACAGCAGGTAGGTTTGGTTTTTGTGGTCATGTTCTGGTGTCTACATATTTTTGGCTATGTAATGTACGAGCTACGCTGTGGAATATTGGGATGTTTTTGCATTGTATTCAATAGAGGTTCAATCACTGGGTCAGGTAAGATTTTCATTTTCAGGACGCTGTTACAAAAAGTTTCTGAAGGTTCACCTTCCTGCTCGTCACCTTTTTATTCGTCTGACTTTTTAGCTTTTCTAGTTTTCGTCTTCTCACCTTTCCCTTCTTTTTGCTTTCCTTCTTCCTCCTCAACTTATTCCTCGTTCTTCTTTCAGTTGTTTACTTACCTAATCTGTGTGTTTCCACTCATTTGTTTTTTACTATTATACTCTTTTCCAGTTTCTTCTTTCGTTTTTTAACTCCTCTCTTCTTCTTTTTAACCTTCCTGCTTTATGTTCTTCTTTATCTTCTTCTCACCTCTCATCTTCTTGGGTTTCCTTTTCTTCCACCCTTTCCTTCTACTCCTCTAGTTTCTTTTCATTTTCCTTTCAAAGAATCAAGTTTCTTCACCACTTTACTCATCTTGCCTTTTACCTTCTAGCTTCTTACCTTCCTCTTCTTTCTTGTCTTTCTACTTTTGTTTGTTTGTAACTCTTTACTATTTCTTACTATCCTCATTTCTGTTCTTCTTTATCTTCTTCTCATCTCTTCCTCTTCTACAAGTTTCAAGTTTTTCAAGTTTTCAAGTTTTTCTTCTTTATTCCACTGATTGTCTACTTTTCCTTATCCTTGTTTCTTTCATTACTACTAATCATGGTCCTTCTCTTTCTCTTACATTTTCCCCCTCAAACATCTTTTCTCCAGCTCTGAACCTTCATCTTCCTCTGCTTTTTGGTTTTCTTCTTTTTGTATTTGTCTCTTGCTTCTCTCATTCTTCTTTGCCTATTACCTTATCTATTGCTTTCCACTTGTTTATTTCTTACTTATATTTCCTCTTCCATTTCCTTCTGTTGTTTTTCTGTAACTCCTTACTTCTATTTCTTAAAATCCAAATTTCTGGTCTCCATCTTCTCACCTCTTTTATTCTTGGCTTCTTCTTCCATCTTGTTATCATTCTACTCCTCTAGTTTCTCTTTCTTCTTATCGCTGCTTTTCATTTTTCTTTTCACTCGGCTTAAGGTCTTCTTAACTCTTCACTTCTCTCTTTTTTTAAATGGCTGCTTTATTCTTTTATTTTTCCACCTCTTCCTCATCTCATCTTCCTTTTCTTCCACCTTCTTTTTCTTGTACTCCGCCCAGTTTCTCTTTCTCCTCATCTTCCTTTTCTTCTTTTTACACTTTTCTTCCTCACCCATTTTTCCATGTTCTTTCCTTTCATTTTCTTCCTGTACACATCGTCTCTCACTTCCTCCCTCCCTGTTTGTTTTTTTCTTCCACCTCATTTGCTATTTTCCTTCATCATTTCCCGTCTCATCTTCCTTTTCTCTTTCATCTCTTCTTGGCTTTTTCCTTCTAGTCTGTTTAATCATCTAGTTTTGTTCTTTTTTCAATCCTCCTGTTCTATTTCATCCTTTTTCCTTTTGCCATTTTCCCTCCGTCTGTTTAATTTTGTCTTTTTTACTCCTCACTTCACTTATCTGCCCATCATCCTCTTGCTCTTTCCTTATATTTTTTGTTTGTCCTCCTCCGTCTCTTAGGCTCCCACACCATCTACCTGCCATTCTTTTTTACTCCTCCGTATTTTATTACTTTTCGAGCTTCACTTACTGCTCCATTTCCTCAGTTTCATTGTCATCCACATGGTCTTCACCCTCCTGTCCTCCCTAAGTTTCTTCCCTTCCGTTAATCACTTTAAATGTTTATTTTCTTCTTACTCTGTTTCTCTCTTCCTCTCTAATTGTCCCCTTTCCTTCTTTTTCTCTTCCAGCTCATCTTCCTTCGTGCTTCCCTCCATCTTATCCTTTCTTGTCTTTCTTCCTACTACTTTTTCATTTCATGGTTTACCTCTGATATTTCTTTGTCTATTTCTTCTCTTTTGTTCCCAGTCATTTTTTGCTCTCTTTTGCTAGTTGTGCTCCTCCAGCTCCTTTTCACTGGGTTCCTTCCTTTCCTCGTTCCACTTCATCCTTTTCTTCTTCTCATTTTCTCATTCTTCTACTCCTCTGCTTTCTCTTCCTTTTCTTTTCCTATTTCTTGTTCTACATCTTTCTTCTTTTCCTCTTCTAAATCATCTTCCACCTCTATTTCTGATCTTCTTGCTTTGCCTTCCTGCTTTTCTTTCTGCTCCTCGTTTCTCTTCCTCCTTGTTTTCATCTTTCACATCCATTCCGCTTGTATGCACTGATTTTTGTTTTTCCATGTTCTTTTTGCTTTAGTATTTTTTTGTTTATTTCTCCTCTTATTTCCCTATGTTTGTTCTCCATCTTATTTTTTCTCCTTTCTTGTTTTCTTCGTAGCATCTTTTTCCTCTATTTCCCCTCTTCTTTCTTTCCCTCCTTTTTGTCTGTCTACTGATCCACCTTCTCTTCATGTCTTTTCTTCTTTCTGTTCTCATTTTCCTCCCAGCTCTTTCTTCTCTTGTTGGCTTTCTCAGCTGCATCCTCACCAGCCTTACTTTTCTACTTCTTCTTTTTTTCCCTTTCATCTTCTATCCCAATGTAACCTTTTCTTCTTCGTTTATTCTTCTCTTGCCTTCACTTTCTCCTACTATCTCCTCCACCTCTCCCTCACTTTCTTTACTGTAGCTAAAGCATTTTGATTTTTTTGTGGTTTAATTTCTCTTGCTTAGCTTCTTTCCTTTGCTCAGTTGTGCTTCTGTTTTAGTTCATCCGTTTTCTGCTCTCAGCTTCTCTTTTTGTCGTCTTTTCTCCTCGAACTCACAAATTTTTGTGCTTCCTTTTCCTCCTCTCATTTCCTACTTTTCTCTTCTTTTCTCCTCCACCCCTTTTTATTTAAGATCCTCAATCTTTTTCTTCTTGTCTTTGCTCTAAAACAAACCAGCACTCCCGTCTCCTCATTTCAGTGGTCCAGCTTTTATTAATCGAAACTCCGTTTCATACAAAAACAAGCATGTAATGAGATTAAAGCCAGTCCGGTACAGATAAAAAATAAGTTCTGGAAAGGTCACTTTATAAAAAAAACCAAAAAAAAACCTCAAACCCAAATGAAGACATGATTAGCATTCACTTCATTCATCACCATCGTTAGCTAACATTAACCTGTACAGTTTGGCTCCGTCCCAATATACACTTAGTGTTTAAAGAAATGGCAAACGTTATCTGTTCTAATAACACTCCATTACCCATGATGCACCACAAGCACTTCAGAACCTGGAACCAGCATCAGGGATGGAAAATACGCAATTTATCTTTATTGATCGCCTGCATAGCTACAACTGAGCAGCACAACAACAACAACAACTCGTACCACCAAACTACTAAACTGCAAATCTGACTCCTTATTGTAGTAAATGGCAGCCTCACGGTTCGATTATACAATCGTTAGTGATGATAACCACTCCCTCTACCCTAAGCTCCGCCTCTTATCAACCCAGGGTCTGTACGTTTGGGACGGAGCCGCTACAGCACGCTAACGACACTGATCTCTCGCGCGCGCGCACCCGCTTCTTAGACGTGCACAGAAATAAGCAATGAGACCGGACTGATGCGGCTGGAAAACCAGAGCACCGGTCAGAAACTTTCTTTTATTTAGTGTTTCGAGAGCCGAGCTCCAACTCGGAGCTACAGCGGCGTGTGCGCTGGGTAACGGTTACGCTTAGCGTTACACAACTGAAAAAAAGTGTGACAGAGCCGACGGGAAATTCTAGTTCAACTTTAGTTCATTAAAACTCTTTAATCTGAATCCATTTTGCTTTTTAAAAATAAATCCTTAGTCTATGATCAGCGCAAACCTACAAATGATGAAGTTTCAGACTGCAGCTCTTCCCTGAACCTTTCCGCTTCAAACAACAATAAAAACAAACCTCTTAGCCCAGCTCGGCCCCAGTTCGAGTCTAGGGTCTGATCCCGCCTTGGCCCCTGTGCGGTCGGTTAGGCCTCAGCCCCAAACGGCTTAACAGGTGAAGCAGGGAAGGACAGCAAGTTCCAGACAAATTTATTCATATCCAATTCCCCTGCTCTTTTGGAACCACAACTGAGATTATTATGAGCAGATCAGAGCCCCGCAGAGACCCGGGTTCGAGTCCCAGCAGCCCCTTCCTGTTGCTTCAGATGGTGCAGGCATGACTCGGATCTTCATAGTAAGGGGCTATGAATTAAAACTTTACTTTATTTATTAACCTTAATCTCAAACCGGATTCAATAATCACTGCGTGTTTACATGCACTTAGTAACCGGATCATACTCTAGATACTCCGATCTACAAATCAGATTAAGAAATCCCATAGAGAGAGCTGGATTTTACCCCAGTAATCAGATTACTCATAGCATGTATACCTGTTCCCTAAACAGAGAGGTTGCCAGGTCCACGTATTTCAACAGACTTTGCTTTACGTGGCCTCATTCTGTTGACTTTAGCTGACTTTTTCTTACTGGATCTGGCAACCCTGAAACTAAAGGCAGCGAAATGGCTATGTTGCTGTGAGATTACTGGGAGGCTGCAAAGTAATCCGATTAGTCATAAACTAATACTAGATAATCAAAATGACATCTGCACAAGGATATACTGCAGTCAGAGCCTCCCCAAAGTTGAATTCCAGGGTTGCCAGATCCAGCGAGTCAGTAGGAAAAAAAAGGGTAAATAAACCCATTTCTTTACAATATTTAGACATGGCAACCACGGGGAAAGGCTCTCACACATGCGCAGACTGAACCTGATGCACATGCTAGGAGTAATCTGATTACTGGGGTAAAATCCAGCTCTCTATGAGTCTGACCACTTCATTAATCGGATAACTGCAGAAATCAGACTGCGATCGGATTAGTAAGTGTATGTAAACACTGTTTAATTCATTAATGTTTTTTTACATGCTCCACCATTTGAACCTTCAACTCTCTAGACAAGCCTCAAACGTACACCGCCACACGCTGGCCAAAGGGCGAGAGATCTGGTTAAACTTGACGGAAATGAGAAAGAAGAGCTCAGAGAGACGGCAGAAAAACAAAAACGTCAAAAATAATAACACAGCAATGAAGAAAGATGGGAAGATGTGGCAAAGAGTGGTGAGCCCCCTCCTCCAGGAGGTGGGTGGGCGTGGTCGGCAGCGGGGGCTTACTGCCGGACTCGGGGTGGAGTAATTGGCGGGGAAATAGTCCGTAGGCGCCCCTGCACACCGCCCTCCACCAGGCCCTCGCTCATCCCATTCTCGATGTTGGTGATGTGTCGTCGGGATCGAAAGGAGATCTCGTCATCGCGGCTGTTTGTTAACAAAAAAAACCCAAAAAGCGAGCGGCTTAAGATAAAGTTTCGGGCCGCACGGTTTTTTGTCACACGCTTTGTTCATGTATTAAATGACAACGCACAGGATGCGAGACAGGGTGTGGCCGGACGTTACCTGATTCTCAGTCTATAGGAGACTACCTACATGTGGTCAAAAGTATTGAAACACCAGCATGTGACCAAAAATATTGGGACACTCCTGCACATGGCCAAAAGTACAGGGATAAACCCCCACCCTGCACGCAGCCAAATGTATTGGGACACAAACTACATATGTTCTACTTGCCACATTTGAAGCACTGTTGTAGTTCCTTCAGGAAATGCATATCTAGTGTAAATATTAAAAATGCTGTCCTGCTGATGTTCGCTTTGCTCAGGTTCCTCCTGCTCGATCAACACCAAACAAAAAGCAGCACCGACGTTCATGTGGGTATTTCAACACGGGTTTGGCTGTGCCCTCTCTCATTACAAAACAAAGCTCTCTAAGGCTTACGGGACTTCTGTTGGATCAGTTACGTCACTTACCAGCTTGGTAATCGTACAGAGCCACAGCGGTCACGCCCAGGTCCTCACCATAGTCATACGACTGAGTGTCTGCGCACACACACACACACACACACCCCATTAGGACTCCTCTAGGAGATACACACACTGTAACCGGACTGTTACCTGAAGCTGCTCACCTGCAGTCTGGTACTGATCGTCCTGCTCCGGTTCCTGCTGCTTGTTCCGGTACAGATCCTCCGGCTCCACGTCGGGTTCTACCTCGTACACATTAGGCTTGCTCTCCTCCACGTTCTTGTACTCATGCTGCCACACACATTAAACACTACTTACAAGCACTTAGGTGTTTTTCCCTTGCCACTGTCTCCCTAGACCTGCTCAGTGAGGGTGGAGCTATAAAGCGGCTCTGATCTGATAATCACCAGACAGGGTTTCACAGCAGGACTCTAATTCAGTGATAATCCAGGGTTACCTGTTGGCGGGGTGCGGCGGAGGTGGGCACGGGCTCCGGCTCGGGCTCCGGCTCCGGGGAGGGCGCTTTCACTCTGGCACGTTCCTAAAGACCAACAGGGACCAACACACAGATGTTCAGCCACAGCAAACGGGCGACAGAAACAAAGAAAACAGAAGGCTTCTTCAACGGCTCCAGAGTCCAGCAGTGGACGAGGGGTAGCCCTCTGCCAACGATACCCAACCCGAACCAAGGACGCTGTGGTCATTCCAACAGGGTGACAAACCCAACAGATCCGACTCGAATCCAGCACATCTACTGAGAACCAACCCACAGCAAGATCCCACGTAGCCAGGTAAACAACCTCACCGACTCCGCGGCCCGTACCTCGGCCTTCCTGCGTGCCTCCTCCTGCTCCTGTTTCTCTTTGGCTTGTCGTCGTGCTCGCTCCTCCTCCGCCCGCTTCTTATCCTCTTCCTCGTTCTGCTTCGCCAGATTCTCGAAGCGGGCCTTGATGCTCCCGGTCCCTCCTCCAGCTGAACACAAAGGCAGGTTTGCACCTTTAAACGCCGACAAAAGACACACAACACGGCATGCAGGACGCATTCGCACCTGCTTCCACCGGTTTGGTCCGCTGATAGGCACTGGTGGGTTTCTCAACGTCATCAAACGTTCCTGCACTCTACACACACACACACACACACACACCTCTGAGAACAGGGCATCCATTTGAAACTGCGTATGGGACAGAACCGGTGCAGGACTTACCTTGTCCATTCGGTCCTCCTGCACACCAAACTTCCCTCCAAACCCTTTAGAGTAATCTAGAACAAATAAACAGAGTCATGTAAACGATCCGACCGATTCCTGCGTGAGGATCCTCCGAGTAATGAAGCTGGCTGAGCCATTCGGATCTCATGCAAAACCTGTAAAGGAGACATGAAGCCAAACACAAAGAACGCAGGAGCTGCTCCGGGAGTCGAGTCCGGGGTGGGGAGGGACCGAGGCGAGACTATGGCGTTCGGGTCTCCAAGCTACAATACGATACGCGGTGCTCGAGTTTAGGAACCCTTTAGAATGGTCTCTATTTCTGAAGAGCAGCTGGTCATACCCATCATACTGGGATAGGTTACAAAGCCATCTAAAGAGTTTGGACTCCATCGATGCACAGCAAGACACATGGGGAACAAAGAGAGGAAACTCAAGAGTACTGTTTCACACCGAATCTGATCATACCTACACGTAGGCAAAAGTATTGGGACACAAACCCATATGTGGACAAAAGTATTGGGACACAAACCCATATGTGGGCAAATGTATTAAGACACAAACCCACACATGGCCAAAAGTACTGGGACACAAACCTACACATGGCCAAAAGTATAGGGACCTACTTAAGTGCAAGTCAGTTAAAAAAAAAAAAAAAAAAAAAACACTTTTCTACATAGAACATGTACATTATAGGCTTTAGACAAATCATTAATACATATTATTAAAACGTGGTTGCTGAGATTGCAGGCATTTTGAAAAAGCAGAGATGACACGCCCCTACAAATGACACATCAGTGTAAAGGCCAGGAAGTCCTCTAGATGGCGCACCAGCTTTTAGCTCTGCAGATATGGTTATTGAAATATTCTTTGTGAACTCACGTCCCCACAAAAATGAATGATCAGGTCTTATGACTAGATCTTTGTCTCAGTTTTCAATCTGGGTCTTTCTATATGTAGGACTTGTGAAAATGTTAGCTCATATTTATACAGAAATAGTAAAATTCTTAAGGGTTCACGACCTTGAGCATCAGCGTAGCGACTGGGCTTAGAGCGCAGTCACAGGCCAGTACGTCAGGGACCCGAGTCCTGTCTCTGGTGAGCAGGTTTGGGCCTGAGCATGCACAGAGGAGCACCGGCTGCAGAGGAGCTTTGCTAAGACGTGCCAGAGCAGGACAAGATCAGACAAACATAAAAAAAAGGCAAAAATGAGAAGCTCGTCTCTCTCAGAGGAACATTAAACAAAGTGCAGAAGCGAGCGAGAGCGCATTCGGGGAACGGGTTTAAAGTACTCCTGACATACTGTAGTGAAGAGAACGCAGCTCTAGGACAGGGGGACGAGGTTAACCCCTCTATCCCAACTCCCACTAGACCACACGAGGGATCTAATCCCTCCCTGCTATCCCACACCACTGACACACAGATTCTCAATGACTTTTACATCTAACAAAACTTAGCCATGGCTATTTTTTGTAGCGTTTGATCCGCCGACACCAGGCAAGCAGGAGGACCCATCAAAAGATCTGCCGTGCCAACATGTTCCATCTAAATGGTTTACAACAGGCTGGGGTATAAGGACACACACGGGCTCACGCTCTCCAAATATTCCTCATGCAAACCCTGCTTAAAGGTGCGACAACGAGCCGGACCAGTTCTCTAAAGCGTTCAGGAGCACTTTAAGTCAGAGGCTGCACCTCTGAAACATCTCAGCGAGGCGAGGGACGGGGGAAAGGGGGGCAAAGCAAGGGCGCCGAGGGCAGAAGCTGGTGGAGACGTTTGCCTTGTTGAGACTCGTGTTTAGCCAGACTCTCTTTGTGGGCAAAACCGAGAGCGCACTTATCCTGCTTCTCAACCTCCACCCCGTATTTTCCTCCAAACCCACGCTTATAATCTGCAACGACACACACACACACGTAGACACACACACAGACACATGGCAGGACATACAATGGACAAAAAGAGCGAGAGAATCCCAAATCCCCAACGAGAAACCCCCAGAGCTGCTCAAACACCGACATTAAACACAGACAGGAGCAAAGGCTGTTCAGCACAGAGAGTGATTACAGAACTATTTCTCACACACACACACACACACACACACACACACACACACACACGTTTCAAATCCCCACACTCAGAACAAGTTCTCCGTTCAGAAGCAGAACTGGGAAGGAGTGTGTAAGTGGAAGCAGTGCATCAGTGTGCACTGGTGTGCGGTGCTGACTAGAGGTCGACCGATACAGATTTTTAAGGGCCGATGATGATATTTATTGATATGTAATACTGATAACTTATTTGCTGATAAAATTTATAACAATAAATAAGACACTGAACCTAAAAGAACATTTAACAAGCTTTAAATGCACTGTCTCGGTTTGTCTTCTTTAGAACTACAAAAAAAAAGTTTAATCATTCTTAATTACAAAGATTATTACCCCAAAACAGCATCACATTCTGTCTGGGGGACAAAATTAAACAACAGTGGATATATCTGCACGATTATTTCATACGGCATTCATGGG
Source organism: Ancistrus triradiatus (assembly GCA_025084515.1). Lineage (NCBI taxonomy): Eukaryota > Metazoa > Chordata > Actinopteri > Siluriformes > Loricariidae > Ancistrus > Ancistrus triradiatus. The sequence continues at coordinate 22,375 of JAJAGP010005399.1, forward strand.
TCTGAGTAATCCATCACCAGTGCCGACTGTAGGGCTTTAAGGAAGTGTGTGTGTTTATGGTACACCGTGGAGACCAAATGTCTCCACAAGGATTGAAGATCTGATTTTTTTTCTTACATGGGGACATTTTGCTGGTCAACTAGTGTAATGCAGAAAAAAAACACGAGACCCAAAAGATCGGGTTCCTTTTTGAATCGTGGTCCTTCCTTATAACCTTTAGGAAGTTCTTCCTTGGGACTGGCCTTAGATAATGGATGATATCAAATGGTAAATGCTTAGAAGCTGCTCTGAGACGATCCTGCACTGTAAACAGCGCCACAGAGAAGCTGACCTGACTTCCAAAGGTCTGCATGTGTGTGTAATGAGTGTGTATAGATACTGGAAGAATGCGTGAAGAAGTCTTGAGGAACTCAACGTACGAGGTCAGGACATATTTACACTTCACTGAGCTCTGAGGACATCACCCAGGTCCTGATGTGGCTAAGCATTTCTATTCCAAAAACCAAGAGTTAAGTGTTTTTGTTCTTTACTGAGGTTAAGGGCAGGTGTAGGGTTACTCGGCTACAGTAATCATTGTGTCGGTCCTGACCAGCACACTGAGACAAAGGTGTGTGTGTGTGTGTGTGTGAGAGAGACCTTTCTGAGATTCATGAAGCTGTAGTTTCTCCTGATGATCCCAGCCGAGGGCGGATTTATCCTGACGATCCGTCTGTACCCCAAACTTCCCTCCAAAGCCCTTCACGTAGTCTACACACACACACACACACACACACATATATATAACAGGACAGCCACTCACATCCTAGAGGGTCACATCCTTCTGTCACTCACATAAATATAATAACGGATCATTTTCCCCAACAAACAAGTCTCACGTGTCTAACCGGGTTCTCTTCATCTACTTGTAGAACTTGTGTGATTATTCAATAATGTTTTAGCTCATAATCAGGCAGAAATCTAGTGCATTATATCCTGGGTGAAGGGCAATGGTAGCTTGGCCCTCGGGGTTCCTCAAACACCATGGCGGGAGGAAGGTACACGATTCTCGTTCTAACATTACTGGATCCTTAACCTCGCCCCAGTCCCCCTCAGACCTGGCGTAACAACGGTAACAACGACCCTCCACCTAAACACCACCTGCTCGGTGGCACAGGCAGTAACTGTACACCTGAGGTGAACACACACCTTTCTGGGACTCGTGTTTCTCCGTTTTGCCCTGATACTCGAATCCCAGGGCGCTTTTGTCCACTTTATCCGTCTCGACTCCAAACTTTCCACCGAATCCTTTTGTGTAATCTGAAAGCACGAACGGCACAGAATGGGGAAACATTATTTTCCACACACACACACACACGCCGAGTAGGTGCAGGTAAAACATCTTATACAGTACGTAAATAAAAACAGAAAGAACCTAAAGTGTGATGCAAAAGGGAAGAAAAACAATGTAACCTCTTTAAACCAGAGTTCATTTGATCTATATGAACACACCTCATACTTAGTGGCTTATGTTCTAAATGTGCTGCACTTCATCCACTTAAACAGGACGGACTCCCTCCTTATAAAGAACCATGCAACAGCCTCAGAAAGCTCATCATCTAACCCCATAGCAAAACGTATCACAATACCATAAAGTATCGTCATATCGCCCACCCCTAACAGACAGTAAGACAATGAATGGTGCAGATTAAACACCCTACTGAAATGAAAGGATAAAGCAAACAAAGTCAGGACTGATGATCAGGAGGACTTGGGGAAAACAAACCTTTCTGCGATTCGTGTTTCTCGGTTTTGCCCTGATAATCAAAGCCTACAGCGCTCTGGTCCACTCGATCAGTCTGTACCCCGTACCGACCCCCGAAACCAGTGGTGTAATCTGTACACACACACACACACACACACACACACACACACACACACACACACACACAGGGGTGCAGGGGCAAAAAGTGACAGCAATTCAAAAAAATAAGTAAATAAACAAAAGCAGCAAGCAGAGACTCAACAGGTTCCCATCCAAACCTTCCATAAATGAAAACAGACATGTTTATGGAACGCCAAAGGAGCCAAAAGCACTTATTATGACTAACAATTATTACTACTTAATTTATAGAAAAATTAGACAACCCTGCTAGTTTCTAGTCAGGGCCACGGACTGGTCCGGAGCACCATTAGTATTCCCTGGTGTTAGTTACTATTGCTGTGATCGGTGTTTGGATGGAAAGCTGAAGTTGCACTGCAACCCACAGATCCAAATGAGAGGCAGAAAACCAAAACAGGCCACTGAAACCGGTGCTAATCTGATTCTAAAACGGCATTTAAAAGACACAAGCACATATTTTTATTCAGCTCCTGTCTACTTAGACTACCAGTATGAACTTAGTAATGTAACTTGGTTTAATCCTTACATTTATCATCCCCTAGGGGGTCGGGTCTCTTTTTGAGTCTTGGTCCTCCCAAGGGTCCTTCCTTAAAACATTTAGGGAGATTTTCCTTGCCACTGTCGCCTCAGGCTTGCTCAGTTAAGGCTTTGAGTCTGGAGAGTCGCAGAACTGCTTTGAGACCAAAGCAGTAGAGGGATACATTTGCCTTGGCTGGAGTTGAGGGATATTCTGCTAGATGAGGCCACTGGACTACAGATACAGAGCTGTGCCTACAGCATGAAGCTTCATCTGCCCTACGCTGATTAACACTTTAGCTGATGAGAAACCAAGGTGTTTTTTCTTTAAGAAAATACCTACAACTGAACAAACAGCAGCAAAATGGCACCTCTGTATTTAATGAGATCGCCGCTGTAACCTTTAGCAACATCAAAAAAAATCATGAATTAAAGTTGTGAAAACAACTAAGGAAAGGTTCAGGGTGCGCACTGTATACCTAGAACTGAAAGTGCAATTTGTAACTTAAATAATTAGATTCCAAGGAACCTAAGGTCCTTTCAGGACTGCTCCTAAATTATTAGGACACTGCTAGGCTCTGAATGTTGCCACGTTTTGACTGAGAGCGTACATTCTGTAAGTTTGTGTTATCTTTGGCTTACAAATTATATCTATAAAACAACTGTACACAAAGCAGAACTGCAACAAGCCCTCACACACACCAGCAGCATTATTCGGTACATTGAGACAGAAAAAGAGAAGCGAGAGGCGGCTTTACCTCTCTGAGAGGCGTGCTTCTCCGTCTTCCCCGCGTACTCGAACCCTACAGCCGACTGCAGCAGCAAAAGAAAGAAATAAATTGAATTGGAAAAAAAGTCTGAAACGTCTGTTCATGTGTGAAAGTGCATAATCAGAGAGGACGTCTAGCTGAGGGGACTGCTGCATCCACCACAAACTTTTTTTATACGTCTCACACTGAAAGCTTCACTGTAGCTTATAAACAGAAGGTTAGGAAACGAAGCGGTACCTGATCGACGCGGTCGGTCTGCACGCCGAATTTCCCCCCGAAGCCTTTGGAGGTGTCGGTCTGAGAGCAGTGCTTGGACAGCTTACTCTGATACTCGTGACCCACGGCCGACTGGAAGGAGAGACGTCAGTTTTTATCAGAGACGTGTTCATATCACATTTACGGAACATCTTCCACCAGTCCTCGTGCTGTCGGCTGGATTTTATAATTAACCACTGAATAAATAAAAGCTGAATTTCCTGGCTGATAGGAGGAGGCTGCGGCGTCTCAGACTTTGCCCTTCTTTTGCTTTGAGCACCGTCTCAAAGCATCCTTACAAAAAGTGAGCACGCCCAGGGTGACAGTGGCAAGGGAAAACTCCCCAACTGTGATTCATCACCTGGAATCAAAATGGGACCCAACCAGCCTTTTCACACCGGAATCAGACCCGGTGAGAAAGGCCTCGACTCTCCGCCCACATTTAAGGCTAATCTTATATTATCTCCCTTGATTACAGCTTCCTCAAACACAACACACTGCTTCATCCTGACTGGTTGGGCTTTGCACCTG